>OLMO02000001.1:16577197-16591474 GCA_900291935.2 Cassiopea xamachana | reverse complement strand
TAAGGCTCAGAATTGCTGAGGTTTAAGAGTAATTTAAGAATAATGAAAGGCTCAAGCTGCATCAACACATTGAAATTTTTGTGTAAATGAGTTATAGTACCACGTTTAGTTTACCTTTTACTCTAATATTTATAATATTTACAAAATTTGCTTTGCTGCACTTCTAGTTTAATATATGATGAAGTAAGACATCAACAAAGATTTAAATATATTCTGTTGACCTTCAGACGACGTTCACCTTTGGTACTTAACATTTATGAATAATCTAAGGGTCAAAACCAAAAAAATTCAAGAACATTGAAACTCAGCGAAAACTTAGGAAACTTTGGAAAAAAAGAGTGTATTTTAATCCTATTCGTGTTTCTAACAAAAAAATGTAAATAGAACAGAAATTTTGCCCAAGTAGTGATGAAATTTCTGAAATGAGTTACACGCTTTTTTATAAGAAAACCATTATTTTGCCTGAGCCTCAATTTTCTTAACTTTTCCCGAAATTGAGCCTGAGATTTTCTTAAATTTTTCTTAACTTTTACTGCAATATACTAGTTGTAATGGTTTACACTTTCGTTATTGATATTGTGTACTTGACTTTGAATTCCATCTTTAACACTTTGAATGCAATAACGACGAAATACCGACTTTTGGCCTATTAAAAACACTCAATTTTGGAAATTGAGCCTCGTGATTTTCTTACGATTTTCTTAAGATTTTGAGCCTCATTTTCTTATAAACTTTTTTCTTATAAAATACGTGTAGTATAGCTTGATTTAGGAAAGAAAGCAAAGGAAAAAAATAAAACAAAGCTGAAGAGTAAATAGTTAGGAGTTTAGTGTGTAATCTTGAGAATATTTCAATATATGCTATCTCTAATACTTATAGAGCATTATTTTCCCAGGGAAAGTATTCAAAGCTGTTTGTAAATATGTACAAGAACCAAATTAATTGTTTTAAAATACTATTTAAAAGCAGAAGAAAGTAAAAATGTTTATATTTGACATGAATAGGCCGATAGTGCTGCGTCAAAAGACCAGAAAGAAAGGGCAACCAATTCAGGTGATAGTTGAAGCTAAGATTTATATGTTGCTCTAAATCGCATCCTGAAAATAGAGCAATTATTATTCTACTTATGATCAGAATTCCCTTTTATGCGTTTCTCTTAAACACAGCTTATGTACCGAGCTTATGCGAATTTTCCCATTGCATAATTGGCTTCTATGCATTGCATAATTTGCCTCACCTAAACATAATTTACGAAGCAGGAACACAAAAAAACAAGAACTTTGCTTAAACCAAAGAAGATAGTGGAAATTACAGGCTTACATTCTTCTGAAAAGCTTGTTCTCTTCATTTCTTGGAGAGTATTTTTGTAGTCCAATCTACAAGACAATTGGAAATATGAATACTTTGTAGTCCATTAGTCTTGAGGGGGGAGGGGGTTGCCTTTATAGAAGTGGGGATACGGGGCCTTGCTAGTATCTTGGGGTACTTTTTCTTGAAAAGGGCATAATTATCGGTATCAGCTTTGAAAATATGTGCAGAAATGTGGGTACCATTTGACGAAACTTGCAGAATTATGGGTACTAGCTTAGAAAAGTGTTGCAAAATTGCCAAGAAGGGCAAAAGAATAAGCAAAAGTTCTTTAACGATTTTGCTGCGTTTCAAAACAAGAACAAAAACTTCTTTGCATCAGGGAATTATGGATAAAGTTTTCATCATTTCTGAGGAACCATAGGCTGCATTTTTTCAGATGCGTGCGGAATTATGGGTCCACAACTTGAACCAAAAGCTCCCTGAGACATTGGTAATATATTTCAATACTAGAAATATTTTTTCCGCCATGGAACAACTCTAAAGATGAAACACCTGAATAGAATCCAGAGCTGCATTAAATTGTATCTCATATATTCAACTGACAGATAACTTGGGTTATCTAAATTCAACCATATTGCAGGGAATACTCCTGTAGATCTTGATTTATGTTCTTTTAGGAATGGAATAACATCTTATCACAAAAACCAAACTTTCAAAACTTTTCAACAATTCATCAATTCAGAGGAGAGGACATGAAAAACTCTTCGAAGGCCGGCTAAAAACTCTCTGCGGGCCGTAGGCTGCTCGTGCATGGTCTAAACTTCTCTTGATGACCAGTTGTTTGAAAAATGCCAGAAAATAAGATAAAAACTGTCCCCTTCCATTGACTGTCCTATTTGGCTCCGTGTAGCTTTAGACTCCAACATCACCTTGAGCTACTTGGGATCTTCTTCAAATCAAAAAGTAGAGCCTTCTTTGCTCTAGGATCAACCCCTCCTGGTTTATTCGCTTCATTCACATTCAGCACTTCAAGTGATCTGTGAAATGCAGTGCACCAGGGGAAAACGAAGCAGAACGTCAATTTTTACGTAGGGAAAAAAACCACCATATTGTAACTGCAAAAGCAAGTTGTACGAAAAACACTTCTCTTCGAAGAAGTCATGTCAACATAAAACATCACAACCACTGGCTTTCTTTGGAGCATATTATATCTAATTCGCAATCGTCTTCAACCCCCCTGTACTTATCTTCTTTTCTCGTCACCATTCTTTCTGCTTCAGTTTCTAATTGTTCTACTGCGCCTGCATCACCATTCTTTCTCGTCACCATTCTTTCTCGTCACCATTCTTTCTCGTCACCTTCTAATTGTTCTGCTACGTCTGTATCTAATAACTTGCAAACAAGCTTTCTAAAATTTCTGACTACAGCTCTTTTCTGAATGTTTGAATCTTCAAGAGGTAGTACAAGTTATATATTCTCATCTACTTATACTGCTAACATTACTCCACAAAAAGAATGGTGGATTTGATTTTCACTATATGTGTGATAATGACATCATAAACATCACCAATGCAAATACAGTAATAGCAATAATAAAGAAAGAAAAAATATAATTTAAGTTCACATAGAAGGAATAACACTTCTAATACAGACCATTTTTTAATGTCTCAAATTCAGTAAATTAACATAAAAAGCTCTCAAAATAAACGTTGAAATACCTCATCTTTTTACGCTCATTCGCCAATAGGTATTGTGCCCTTTCCTCCTCAGTTTCTGGGTTTATTGCTTTGATCTTAGCCTTAGTGTAAAATAAACATTTGACAACTACCAAACTGTTTGCTGATCTTTCATATAGTGAAGAGGTATGTCGAACCGTCTGTGTCAGTCAGTCATTGTATCGGGTGAGAGTACCTTTTGTTACTTTCAGCAAATTTGCACAATAAATCCGCAAAAGCAATGCTTCCAACATTTTTCCTCTAGATTTAAGAGAATTTACTGGTTTTTAATGTTATAAGAAGAACATGACTGGAATTAATCTTGTTCCAACGCAAAATTAAATGAATTAATGCATGCAGTGTAGCGAAAGGGCACAAGGCAGTGTATATCTATACTGTTGCTATCTCAAAAACTTTTCATCAAGAAAAATCCTCTCAAATACACTAGAATTCCATAAATAAATAATTCCAACAAAATTTTCTATGGACAGTCAGGGGTTTTCTGAAAATATTGATTTTTAATTGCTGTCTACATTACATATATTTCTACCATCGTTCTCTTTACCCTACGAGATGCAATGCAGGAAGAAGATATGCTGTATGCTGTTCTAACAAGGTAAAAATGGGTTGCCCAAGTATATCTTCATGGAGTTCTAGGTAAAACTGTAGGAATAGCAGGTATTTTTGAATATTAATTCATCATAGGGGGCGTGCGGGGTGTGTAGCTCAAAAATAAGTGAAGTTTCAACAAGGCAATCTCATAATCCATCGAAAAAACTGCACAGTTAAAAAACCTAGTTTCATTTTCGCAACCGCCATGGCTTGAACACTAAACTATTTTATTTTTCATTTGTATTGGAATAATTGGTTAGCTACGGTATAAATCATAAAGTGTCCCTATTTTGAAGGAGCATAAAAGCACCAAAAAAGAAACATATTGGAAACATCCAAGAACATATTATCCAGCCTTTCCTAGCAGCTTTTAGCATATTCTGTTAAAAGTTTGGATCAAATTATTTCAGGGTGGCCACTGACTTTCTCAATAAAATTCAAGGACTTTCAAGAAGTTTTCAAGGATTTAATTTCAACTTCAAAGAAACGAAAAGTGACGTATCTATGTAGTTTGGACTGGGAATAGGGCTGCGAACGGAGCGAGCGTGTTATGTCACAAAGGTGGGCGCTTATTCGAGGGGGAGACTTATACGAGGGGGGGCCTTTATTTATTCAAATGGATCTCAGGGCAGTTCAAATAAAACGATAGACAATAGATAGCGAAAAAAGAAAAACTTGAAGACCGAAATTATTGGCAAATGAAAACAAAAAAATTGGACTGGTGGTTTTAGTCAAGTACGCAGCAGTGACAAGTGACATTAAATTTGCAGAAGTTTTAATGCAAAAAGCTTGAAGAAAAGAGAAAATTAATCACATTGAGATGTTGGAAAGCTAAAATAAGCTATCATCAAATGTCTGTTGATTTACTTTCCATTATTCCTAAATTAAACGCCAGAAAAAATTTCTTTACAAATTCCCATGAGCTCTGCTTTTTACGACATAGGAATGGGCCCTTGTCGAGGGTGGGCGCTTATTCATTACTTTTCTGAATAAGGTGGGCACCTAATCGAGTGAGACACTTAATCGAGGGGGCGCTTAAATGAGGTATAATGAAATTTAAGGGACCGAACGCTCATTATTTGAGCATCAGGCTGGGACTGAAGAGAAATGTTTATCTGAATAATTTTTTGCTACTCAACCTTGTGTACTATAGAAATAAAGCATGCTAACCAATCCTTGAGAGACAAAAAATGATACACTCAACCTTAAGTCTGCTATTAAAATCATTTATCCAACCTATTTCTCTTCGGCCCAAATCTGAGGCATAAATAATGAGTGGTTCCCAAGCCCAGGGGTGCACTGAGATTCATAGCATACGGGGACGTAAATCCGATACTTTTGGGTCAAGACTTCAAAATTTTAGACATCTCTCTGGTTTCAATACCATTCAACTATGAATCCATTAGGTATTGTTCCAGATCAAAATATTACAAAGATAGTAATGGGATCAACATTCAAGAAAGGGGAAGCTTACATTGTTTCAAATGAATCTATAGTCCAAAATCAATCTATATACCAAGAATTGTTAGGTAATCTATACTCTCCAGTCTATAACAGTAGAGAGGGAGGTAGAAGTTGGGGGGTTGGAAAAACGTCTAAAGTCACATATCTGGGGAGCTGCTATAAAGGGGGACAGGTAGAGTATCCTAGTAATGCATACAGTGCAAACCCGGCTATAAGAATCTATAGGTTTGAAATGAGCTTGTTCATGCACTTACGTGATGAAGTAGTTCTAGCAATCAGGGTTCTTACCAGAGGATCCAATGCAAATTTTAGAAATAAAGATAGCTATATAGCATTCAAATAGTATGACAGTATACTGAAGCAACCACAACTTTATGAATCAAAACATATATACAAGCCATGAGCCATTTATAGAAACCTAGTTGGAATACCGTGAAAAGGTTCTAATTATTTGAAATCAAAATATACAATTTCAGGCTGTAGGTTCTTAATGTATAAAGGTTCTCGTGGGCAGGTTTTCGATGGATTTTCAACATACAAAATGTCTTTCCATTACCCTTCTTCACTGCCATCATCATTGGTATGACTTCTAGGTGCATTGTCAGTGCTTCTGAAGGCAATGTCTCTCTTTGTAAGTGCTCATCTAGCAATGACAGTTCTGGGTCCGGGCTGGACATTCCCATCTTGGTTCAAAATTAATAAGTGGGGGGGGGGGATTGCAATAAGAAAGTCGTATGCATTTTTTGCAAAAAAATTAGCCAGGGAGGGGCATCTATTCCAGACTGGAGAGTATTTGTAATATAAAAGGGAAAGGTAAACTATAATATTATAAAACGTCAAGAAGAAAGTTGAAATAGAATGAAACAAAGAGGGAATTTGGATTGTTTCAGATAATTCTGAATAAAACTTTTTGCCATTTTACATTTGTCACAGATTTGACGGGTTAAATTTTATTATAACTGGTAACAGGTCAGCCTATTGTTCCAATACACAGTGAAGTTTCCATAACGCCTTGGACTTATTTTAGTGTGAAAATTCTTGTAAGCTATTTCATATAAATACTGACTTTTATCCTAGCCTGTCATTCTATTCCTCAGTTCAATTTCTATTATATTTGACCTGTACCAGTGATGGTGCCACTAAGAAGAGGGCTGGGGGGCCTATCTGTCTATTTGTCTGTCTATCTGTCTCAATGTCTAGACATGTCTGTCTCTGTCTACCTGTATATGTAGTGGTGTGCAATATACTGTAAATAGATAAAATGAATGAATAATAATCCCCTTACTCGTAAGCCATTGCTATCAGGCTGAGTTACAAATGTGAAGAAGGCCTAAAACGAGAATTATTGAAGTAAATACACTTTTTCAATAACTACACCAGTTTAGTGTATATCATTTACTCAGGACAAAAGACAATCAATGTACACTACAGTAATAAATGAAACAGCAGTAGCATCCCCACAAAGATGCATGGCTTGTGGACAGGGACGTCTGCACAAGAAAACGGCAGGGGGTGCGAGATTTGTCAAAGGGGGACCAAAGGCATGATTTTGACGTCATACCCAGGGACGGATTTAAGAGATCATTAGGGGGGTGCATATTTGAAATTTTGGAGTTTACCAAAGGCACTAACAGTGGCAGCCTGACAATTTCAGGCAGAGGGTGACCAACAGTATATCTAGCAACAATATAAAAAATGGGAGTATTTCAGTTGTGGGTAAAAGCTAGTTTCCCTATAAATGCGTTCAAAATTCAAAACTTTATAAGCCATAAGGAAAAGGCAGTAGTCATGCAGAGGAAACTACGTTTTGACGTGATGGCCTCTACAACGTCGGAAAACGCCCTATTGGCAAGTAGGACAATAATTATGTTCGTCGTTGATCCGTAGACAGAAAATAAATGCATGTCCACGTCAGAAGCTCTTCCATTATAGCTAGCTTTTGAAATTCATGCTTCTCCTTATCCAGAAACTGGAGAGATTTATTTGGCATTCACAGAAATTTCCCAGTTTTATGCAACAATAAACCGAAACGAAAGAAATTTAGTAATAACTGCTCCACCAGATACAAAATCGATTACGGGACCAAGAGCTCTCGTTCAATAAGTATTTTACTTGGTGAATTTACTGGGCATTGTAGGTGGGTACCCTTGAGTTAACTTGCTAATTGTAGAGATAGCTATATACACGTTTTTTTTTATAAGAAAAAAGTTTATAAGAAAATGAGGCTCAAATCGTCAAAATCTTAAAAAAATCGTAAGAAAATCACGAGGCTCAATTTCAAAAATTAAGTGTTTTTGTAGGCAAAAAAATCGGTATTTCGTCGTTATTGCATTGAAAATGCTAAAGATGCAATTCAAATTCATGTATACAATATTAATTACAATAGTGTAAAACACTCTAGCCAGTTTATTTCAGTAAAAGTTAAGAAAAATTTAAGAAAATCTCAGGCTCAATTTCGGGAAAAGTTAAGAAAATTGAGGCTCAAGCAAAATAATGATTTTCTTAAAAAAAACGTGTATGATGAATTTATGGAAAGTCACAAAAAAAGATCGCATGAAGAGAACATCTTAAAAGAATTATGAAAGACTCTGTTTTCTCTTGTTAATGTATTCCAGTGGCCAAATACTACAAGCTACTGGCATTATATTTCAAATATTGATGACTTTGAAGCTCTTGTTGGACTGGAGAGCCAATCTGATAACATAGACAAACTGGCTAGTCTTGACTTTTACACCCCACGCACTGAATTTTCAAACTGAAAATGGCTGCCACTGGGTATACAACTACTGCAGAATTTACCGAATGGTACGGATGCATTGCGGAATTTACCGAATGGTAAGAAACTATTGCAGAATTACCGAATGGGGCAAAAGCATTGTGTGAGGTCGCACCCCCTACACTCCCCGGTAAATCCGTCAAAGGTCTTATCATTTATTTCTCTAATTAAAGATAATTATCAACGGTATGGGCTGTAAGGCTTATAACAACGCTTGCATAACATGATGAGGTTTTACACGATTCTCTCATACCCAGTGTCTAATGAAAGTGCCACAATGGTTAGGCCCAGAGGAAAATTTGCATTATTGGGACTCCCAGATGGCCGAAAAAGGCAGTTTTGGAGTATTTGTTGTAAATAGAGTACAGAAAGAATACCCAAATGTCTTCTCTCAAAAGGGTTATCTTGCCCCCCTCACCTCCGCTGCCTCCATGCTGCTGGCGTCCCTGCTTGTATGGGGTTGCTATACTCCCTTCTTGAAAAATCTAGTTTGTAAGTGTTTGTTTTTTGCAAGGCAGATCTGCAGGCATGATGTGATGCAGAGATCTTGACAACAGCGATGCACTTTATCAGATATATTGACAATGGCGACGTGATTTATTCAGAGCAGATGCTTTGAAAATAAAATAATGATCAAACTTAAAATTTGTACAATACTCTGCTGCCCTAGCAGTAACAAGAGCCTGACGAGGATCATCTGAGAGTATGCTGTACAGTGAGCTTGTTTAGTAAGCGCTACTATAGAGTTCATTAGTGATGACGTCCTGAAGATCTATTTTTAGAATTTTTATATTTTGACCATATGGAGTGAGAGAGCACAATAAAAATAGACATGTGTTGACAATTTTACGCGAATTTTGTCATATTGGGATGAAATACGACCAGCATAAAATAAAAAAAAACTCGCCATACAAACCACTGGATTTTTTTCCTGGTTCTGAATGTTTATAACCAGACTCAAAATACAGTGATTTGATAGGAACTATGTCAGCCTTCAATTGCCTATATCTCACTCATTATTTTTCTGATCAAGCTGAAATTTGTCAATAGTAGCCATTTCAAAGTGCTTTTTCAGAATTTAAACCCAAAATTAAAATATTCTACAAATATAATTTTCATGATGTCACATTAATGAACTTTATTGAGAACATGGAGTATACTTTTTGCCTTTTTTACAAATTCATAAAAAATTTGACACTTTACTGTACAAGGAATCCTATTCCACTCTTTTCTCTAAGTACCTACTCTTCCTAGAACATGCCTGTAGTAAAGCATTCAACTGCAAGAACAGAAGGTTTTAAATCTAGCTTCTACCCTGACTCTTTGTCTCAATGGGAAAACTTGACTCTGCAATAAGAAAATCACTCTCTATAATCAAGCCTACTGTAAAATCCTTATATGGTATTCACAATTAAAAAGGGGTTGCATACTAAACGCAATTAAGGGTGGGGCTAACAAAACTCAATTTCCACAAATTTAATCATAATTTGCAAAATACAATGAATTGCTTTGTTTCAAAATTCTTTACCCAAGGGTACAATTCATCTAAAGCTATTGTTTTACAATGCACCCTGTAACTAAAAGTAAAGCCCACCTACTTCAATATACATAATTATATTAAGAAAGTTAAAATAAAAACAAAACCTAAAACCAGCTTTCCATAAATACAAGCAAATATGAGCCTTGTAGTTGGCTTTGAATGACTGGATCATGGAGGCTATTTTTACAATATATTGGGGTTTGGTCAATGTGTTAGTTCTGTGGAAATTAAATGACTTTTGACCAAAAGCTGTTCTTATTTGAGGCAAGGCTATATCACAGGTAGTGTCTCAAAGACCCTATTGTGAACATTGCAAGAAACAATTGTAATACCAGACATAAAACTGCTATAATACCTTGCATATCTTGATCAGCTCCCCAGTATTCAGATCTTCACTATCTGTATGTACCTCAATCTATAAAACAAACAATGTAATTAGAGGCATATTTCTCATAGAATATGTGATTTTAGGCAAACTGATGCACTTCAGTTGATGCAATAACTGTTGGCCAAAAATATAAACCTAAGTTGATCAAAATCTTCAGCTATCAATATCTTATAATTCTGGCACATACACTTCATCTTAAAGTCTTACCTCCATACTTGTATTGAAAGCTCTATTAACCCATGCATTCAGGTTAAGTACAAGACCACATCTGAAAAAACAAAATGAAAGTGTGATATTGTTTACACAAAGTGAGGGCTGCCATAGGCATAGAAAATGGGGTGCACATGGTGCATATTGCTTGCATTTGTTTAAGTACCCCTTAAAATAGGAGCAAAGTGTTTCCCATATCCTTGAGGATAGTGGAAAGTGATTTATGCAATTAAAAAGAAATAATGAATCCATGAGGTAGCTAAAGTACAAGAGCAATTTCCTTTGTCATGCTACACCAGAAAATTTAGAGAAAAAAAATCACAGTCAAAATAGCTATTGGTAGCATAATCTAGTCAGTTGCAGAATAGGGCATGATCAGGACAGCTTTTGACTCTGTGGCATTTTAACTATATCACAAGCAATAGCAGAAATTAACTTAGTCAATAATTTGATGAGATAAGGAAAATTGTAGCTCCTATAGCAACTCATGATAAAAACTTGCAATAAAACAACAACCTTGCATTGTGCTTGATATGAAGATCATCAACTGAAGCTGTTACACATGGAACTTCAGCATGCTTCTCAGCTAAAAACAAATATGCATATCTCAAATTTTGTTTTTCCTTATCTGGATTATTAAACATTAGCTTTCAGTGTCTTTATTCTTTCAGGCTATATCTCTATAATAAATTGCAGCATCCTAAGGAGTCTTGCAGTTCTGTTTCTCCCATTAGCTTCTAAGCTTATGTTTCAATGCTGAATAATTGAATTGCCACCCTGGTTTACTGTATGAAATAGTTTTTTTATCACAAAATGGAAATAGGTGGTATTCTGCATCCCAACCCATTGCCTACATGAAGGCCCACCCTTTATAATTGTGTCTCTTGCCTATACCTGAATTACTGCCCTTTGATCTCCTACCAGCATAGGAAAGGGATGCAGGAGCATATTTTTGAGCGAGGGAGCCAGGGGTGAGTAACAGGCTCCCATTGGGTGCAGCAGAGGGGGTCAGGGGCAGAGTCCCATAAAATTTTTACAAGCATGCCTTAGATTGCAATAAAACCCTTTTTGAGTATCAAAATGCATCTTATTATAGGATAAGCTGTCTATTGTATGACATCATACAGTAGCAAAAAAGTCATGCCTGTAGGAAGTGATGGCGACAACAGCAGAGGCAGAGAGAATATTACCAGCTAAACAAGCAACTATGTCCATCCATTTTAAAAGTTGTCCACCAAGCAATGTATTGCTGTGAAGATTGCAATCTGATAGTTGAATAAGCTTGCTTGTTCTCACTTCAGTTTTTCTCGGTAATACTGATCCATCTTCAGCCATTGTCGGCTCAGGACTTTAGTTGCATCCTAATATCAATCTAAAATACAAAATGCAGAAGTTGCACTATTGAATTCTGTAAAGTGCAGAATATAGGATTTGCAATATTGAAGGAAAGATGGATAACAAAGAGATGGATATGCCACGATCTGCCAAGTTGTGCCAATACGGATAATGAAGAATGCTCTCAAGGAAAATGGAAATATTTCACTCTGGTGCTTACAGCCTAAAAAGAAGACTGGCAGCAACACCATTTCACAAAAATACATCAAAAATTGGAATGTCTTTGATATCATAGAATAAATTCACAATGGGTGACGTTAACCTGTAAATTCACCCTATGTGAGTATACTAAATGATTTAGTATACTTACAATATCAATTTCTCATAATCCAACAAAATACAAAGGGTGTCATAAGAAATCATGACCTTTATTATAATTCACTAATAATTCCAGTTAAGGTTGACGAATAAAAAACTATGTAAAGTGGTTCTATGTAAAATACGACTGGGAAATCTATGATAGGTCAAGTGCACACTTGCACTTCTGACTCTTTGCTCGTGCACACTCGAGCTCGCATCGTCAGTATCAAGCTAAATAAGAATGAGATTTTGAATTTATACGGAAGTAAAGGCAAGACCAAGTATAAATAAGTACCTAAGCAGTCGATGGGGAAACTTTGCAATGTTTGAGCATCTTCAGTGTATCAACTGTGTTTACATAAAACTTTGTTATCGCAGCCTCTATTTCACATCCACCAAAATGCTTCCCGTCTTTACTTCCCAGAATGCAAGCGGTCATCTTCCCGCCAAACTTGCAGCTCGGGTGAATATATATCTCAGGTGTACCTGCTTACTAACGTGAAGATATTGAAGATGCCAGGGTATTTAGATAAACTTGAAGTAAAAGACTTCAAATCCTACAAAGGGAAAAAAGTTATCCCGTTCAAAAAGTTTACAGCAGTCATCGGCCCAAATGGCTGTGGTAAGATTGTAGTTAGAAACGTTAGTTTACACTCTGTTTTCATCTTTTTTTGCTGGTCTGTAAAATAGAGGCTCAGGCTGGCTGTTGTTAGTTTTTCAAAAATTTTGAAGCGGAATTGTTCTTAATTTGTTGTTAAATTGGTAGGTAGTACACAATTCAGAAATACATAGAAAGACAATATACCAAACAAAATTGGATGATATTTCGAGTGATTGAGAGTCTTTTTATTGAAAAAATTTGTAAACAATTATAAATAGACATTTTAGCACAGCAGCTAGTTTCGCTAGAGGTAAATAATTCATGAAAATCAAAAAGGAGAAGTGACAAGCCTGCCAACTCTCCTCAGGCTAGCAAGGAAAGGACATTTCAAGTCCACATATACATATGTTAGTGGAAAGTTTGCATCATGTTCCAAAAATATGTTTTATGAAAAGGCTTCAGGCTCAGCCTTATTCTTAATTTGATCTTAATTTTCAACCAAATTTCAGGTTCATGCTCTTATAAAATTGACCTCATCAAATAAGTGTACATGCAAACAAAATTTAGAGAGAACATGAGTAAATGGTCTTGAACCAAAAATCCTCGCAACAGAGATAGCCCAGTAACATTCAGGGGTATTAGAAAATTTTCCTGACTAAGAACTTCAATGATTCTCCTCAAAGTTTCCTATTTTCCTCAGATTTTCCCTGACTGAATGAACCCTGATAAGGTAAGATGAATGGGCTCCAGGGAGATGCCATGTTATGGACATTGCACTTCAGAGATAATATCTCCTAGTTTCTGCTCACTACTACATACTGCAAGAACAA
Organism: Cassiopea xamachana; assembly: GCA_900291935.2. Classification (NCBI taxonomy): domain Eukaryota; kingdom Metazoa; phylum Cnidaria; class Scyphozoa; order Rhizostomeae; family Cassiopeidae; genus Cassiopea; species Cassiopea xamachana. The sequence continues at coordinate 16,578,332 of OLMO02000001.1, read as the reverse complement.
AACTAGAAAAAAATAAAAAAGAATAGCATCTTACTCTCCTTTTCAAAGCATGGCATCAGATATCATTTAGTTTCAAAGATTTATTTGATAATTCAAAATTGTTATGGACATTACTATTAAAAGAGCATGCCTTTTAGTACCAATTTTCAAACTCAGAAATCTAACTGGAATGATAAATTGGACACTTAAAGCAGTTGAACAAACCTTTAGATGTTACAAGGTGCCCTGCTTTCTTTTGGGGGTATTTTAAAAGCTTCAGTATTGCTGCATTTTATAGACTTTTGTGTTACATACATTACAAGAAAACTGTTACAGACATTACCATTTCATCCACACACCAAAATGCTATTATTCTATAACCCAACAGTAANACTACTGAAGTCTTGAATAACCGATGTGTCCCTAACCATGTTGATGATTAAAAGGAAAGAAACAATGATTCTCAATTAAATGCTATTAGCTCCTAAATTTTAGACAAGATCTGCTAATTTGTATGTTTCTGTATTGTTGACAGGCCCTGGAAAACCAGTAGCCCTCACTACATCTTCCAAGGGATAGTCAATTTCATCAACATGCTGTGGCCATCTCAAACCACCACCACATCTCTCCTTTGACTTTATCCTTATTTCTTTTCTGTTTGGGTGCACAAGTGTAACCATTCCAGGGAATTGCTAGAAAGATTTACCTTTCTTGAAGATTGATTTTTCTGCCAATTGCTGACAGCTATCCTCATGCCAATCATTTGATATATTCATCACCTCATCTGATTCATTGAAGTTTTCTGTTTTGTTGTAAACACCTTGAGATTAGTATTTTTGCATATAAGCTGGCCATGGTTTATCATTTTCATAAAATGTTGCTTCTTTATCCTTTGATTCCCCTTGAATGCCCTTGATTTACTACTTTCTTTTTCTTGCGCTGTGTGGGAGTGACATTGAAGCTCTTGCTACTGCTCTACCAAGGTTTGTTTTTGTACAACTTTTCTCTACTTTGCTGCTTCAATTTATCTTCTTTTTGTCTTTTTTTTATGAGTGGCTTCTTTTGCTTTGTCAATATTGCACATTGACTTCTCTTCTGTTCTCTCCTTTCTTTTTCCTTCCTTACCTTTTTCCTTGACTCCTCTATTTTCATTTAT
>OLMO02000001.1:16541384-16559487 GCA_900291935.2 Cassiopea xamachana | reverse complement strand
TCTAGAGGAGAGCCTGTAGTGCACTGTGTATCATATGGGTCTTATTTTTAGGGTGCCATTGAGTCTATAGCAATGAAAACACCCAAAGAAAGAACTGATATGTTTGAGAAGATAAGTGGGTATGTAATAGAAGATTTCGTATTTGTGCTAGTTTTTCCTTTTTGGCGATCAGTTACTTTCTTATTCAGGGTTCATGCTTGAACCTGGAAAACCTGGAAAGTAGGCCATTTTTTGCAAAAAGTCAGGGAAAACCTGGAATAGTCAGGGAATTTTGTATAATTTTTACCCAAGTCAGGGAAAGGCCAAGGAAAGTAAATTATTTAGTCAGCATATCATTTTTATCAACTATTGGCAGGGTTGTTCACAAAGTCATTGCTCTAATTGTTATCAGTAAATGTGAACTTTATGCTTTGCTTTGTGAAATAGCAAGTATAATGCACATTTCCTATCTATTATGCTCCATTTTCTTTACTTCTTTTTGTAAATATGTGAAATGGGGGTCAGGGAAAAAGTGGGTGGTTTTGACTACCAGTCAGGGGAAAAGGAAGGGAATAGTCAGAGAATTTTGATTCACATGTTGGGTATTAACCCTGTTATTGTAGTGGTATTTAAATCATGACATTGCTAATCTTTTGTAGATCAGGCGAGTTATCAACAGAATATGAAACAAAGAAAACTCAGATGACAAAAACAGAGCAAGAAACCAATTTTTCTTTGAATAAGAAAAAGGTGAATACTGAGTCTACTTTCTGTTCCACACTTTTGGCACAGTTTAGTAAAGTATGAAACTTTCAATTGTATTATTAGGTGCTTAATTGAAGAAGTGCTCAAGATCTGGAAGGATCAGAAACTTTTAGACATTGAAATAGTTGATAGACTTTATTTGTTGGGAATCAAAGATTTTGAAATGCAGAATGAAAATTAGAAAGTATAATAACTTTATCACAGCACAAAAAAGTGGTAACATTCTTTTTCGTGCTGTGGTACAGTTCTGTAGTACTAACAGACTATTTAAAGTATGATAAGTTGGTTTATATAGTATACTTGTTGTACTGCTGAATTCTAGCAGTAAGTAGGGATCCTGACCTTATCTGGAGGGAGTAGGAAACATCCAAAAATTAATAGAATCCTCCCTTTATTAGGTGCCTGAGAATATGCTGGGAAAACATGGCTGCATGCTACGTTTATTTTACCATCAATTTTATTATGTCTGATTGCTGCTAGTATGTTACCAAGTCAAAATTTTTTCTTCTGTTGTTCTTCCAAAGTGGCAAGGAGTAGTGTAGCAATATGTGTATTTTGTATTGTATGATCACATAGAGAAGAGTCGTCAACAAATCATTGTTTAGGACATGCTTATTTCACAGCGTTCCAGGACACCTTTGTTGACTAAATTTAAGCCATTCCTTCTCCATGCAACCATTCCTTCTGAACTGGTTATCTTTTCTCTTGCTTTATGATTTTATTGGCAAGGATTTAGACCCACTTTGAAACTATTCAGTTGTTAGCTATAGACAATACAGTCTGTTTACTTTGAGGACTTGTTAGAAAACAATGTTATGTAATCTTTTTAGGGTATCAATGCGGAAAAGAAGGAAGCAAAAGCAGAGAAAGAAGAAGCTGAAAAATACCAGAAATTGAGGGATGATTTTGTGAGTACTAGCTATGAGATAAAAGAGTTTGTTATTCTTCAAGATGTCACTTGTTATGTAATAACTGTATGGCGTACAGAAGCCTGCAATTTGCCTCGCTTTAGTAAAAAGCATTGTATATTTATTAGTTGTATATGTTGTGTATTTATTTACATGTTGTATATTTATTTGTTTTGTGCTAAGTGTGCGCTTGAAGTTGGAATTTGTGATCATAGTCTGTAATGGCAAGACGGCAATTCCATAGTGTTGAGTTTTTACATCACGTCAACCTATAACTCTAGTATTTGTCCTTGATTAATGGAATTGTGAAATGCTATCATGAATAGATAATTCTTTGAAATATGGCATTCGAACGTGTCATTTTCATGTTTGTGTTACTGTTTCTTTTTATTATTAGAGCGAAGCCAAAATGGAAGCACAACTGTTCAAACTTTATCATGTTGAACAAGAGATCCACAATATTCTACAAGAGGTGAAGAGTGAAAACAAAGAGCATGATCGTATTGTAAGTTATCGATTAATACACGTTTTTTTATAAGAAAACTATCATTTTGCCTGAGCCTCACTTTTCTCAACTTTTCCCGAAATTGAGCCTGAGATTTTCTTAAATTTTTCTTAACTTTTACTGAAATAACTGGCTAAAATGTTTTACACTTTCGATACATATAGTGTATAGTTGAATTTGAATTCCATCTTTAACATTTTGAATGCAATAACGACGAAGCATTCGATTTTTGGCCAATAAAAACACTAGAGTTTGGAAGCCTTGTGATTTTCTTAAGATTTCGACGATTTGAGCCTCATTTTCTTATTACATGTGTAAAAATTGATTGAAACCTTTGTTGTGTTTTTGCTCAACTCTGTTGGGAATAGTTGTTGCCTATGTTGACGGATTGCTTTGCTTTTACTCTCCATTAATACAATAGAGTATTATACTCGTTCCATTAATTAATACAATTGAATAAACAATCTGGCCAAACAGATCGTCTATTTTTTGATTGTTCTTTAGGCTTCAAGAAAAAAAACAATCGAGGAACAATTGAAGTCTAAGAAAGCTGAATCTGCTAAGATGTCAAGAGAATTAGCGATTACTGAGAAGAAGATGAATGACAAGGTACTCAATGCTTTGCTGTTGGAGATCTTCCTTTTCTTTCTTATTTCATTCTGCTAATAACTGGCATCAATCCAGACCAATGCATAACTTTTAATAGTGGAGTTAAAGATAAGAGTGCTTGTTGCTTAGATTTCAGGATCAAGTTATACGCAAATGAGTCATTTGGTATTGAACTCTAGTCCAGCAACTTATTATTTGAAGAATGGCATAAGAAGCAGTCATGTGCACCCTTATATTTTTCATTTGTCTAGTAGAATTTACCAAACAACTACGCAAAGTCTTCGGTGCTGTATGATCGTTTTTACAATGTTTTAATGTCCCTTTGCCGTTTGAAATAATTCTTACATTATATCTTCTTGTTACGGTCAGCTTTAAGTTATCAAATATTCGCTTATTTTAAGCACTTTTAACAGCAAACAATACAAAAACCTTGTTTCTTGAAAGTCGCTAAGGCCCTGTAAGGAACTCAATGTGGTAGGGGACACTTTAGACTCTGTGGTTGCGCTAGCCCTAGCCTACATAGACAGTGACAGAATGAAAGAAAGTCCAATAGTCTGAAAGACAGTGACACTTTACAAGAATTTAAAAATAGAATAAGACAGTGGGATGGAAGTTGCTGCAACTGCAGATTGTATAAAGTTTTTATTAAGGATTTAGGCTTTAGATTAGTTTGTATTTAACACTTGTTTGTAATTATATAGTTATTAGTTCTTTTTCTCTTTAGTTTTAGCATTAGTTGGCCTTCAGTAGCCTTCTTTAGCTAAATAGTAAATGGCCAACTATAAATAAATTAATGATGATGATGATGATGATGATGATGATGATGATGATGATGATGATGATGATGATGATGATGATGATGATGATGATGATGATGATGATTGATGATGATGATGATGATGATGATGATGATGATGATGATGATGATGATGATGATGATGATGATACATCGGTTATCCCATTGTACTTTTACTTCTGAATGTGCTCTTCCCTATCCTACTCTTTATAATCATCACTTCTGTGGTGCTTAAATATATAGTTTATGCTAATGTTGAAATTCGCATTTCCATGGATATTTTTGTACACTCTTGCAGGAGGGAGACCTGAATAAGAAGCGACCCTTGTATATAAAAGCAAAGGAGAAAAGAGATCATGCTATTTCCAAACTAGAATCAACACAGTAAGTCTACGACCCAATTTACATGGTATCCGATTCAAATATGTCCGAGATGATAATACAGTTTTTGACACTTTTGCATGACTATTAGTTAAAGTTCTTCCCACGCCAAATGGCGCATAGGGCGGTGCCTATCTTCGTTTCGCATAGCCCTAGGCCACAAGTCTGCAAGTGCAGTGAAAGCTACAGCGGAAGCGGGCCCACTGGTAGCTCCGCGTGTTTAACTCTCCCATTCCATTCTCATACGTCAAGTGCCAGACGAGAAGGCAGTGGGTGCTATCTTTGAAGTCTTTGGTATGACTCGGCCAAGGCTCGAACCCGTGACCTTCCGGTTGTGAGGCGGACGCTCTAACTACTTGGACTTTACTCCGGTACATGACTATTATTACAGCATTAAATCCACGGAGGTTGCATTTTGTTTTGATTCATTGTCATGCAAGCAGTTGCGTAACTCCTATGGCTAAATCTTTCTCTCTGGGGGATGAAAGTGAGCAAATCCTGTTTTTAAGCATAGATATCCATTCTATGAACTAGAAATGTTCTTATTAGTGCACTTTAGCTTTTTAAACTTACAGATTTATATTGAAAGCTATTACATTTACGTTATGCTGTGAAAACATAGACATATTTCAGCAAATTTAAGTTATTTGTAATTTCCTTACTTTTTTCTCCTACTTTTTTGGTTAACTTCTCCTTTTATAGCTATGTTAAAGCAGTAGAGCATCTTCCCTTTTCTTTTAGGAAGAGTTTGGCTAAAACTAAAGAGCAACAGAAAAGACAATTGAAAGAGGTAGATATGACTTCAGTTGATTCAGCTTTTGGTGTGTAGATTTTCTGCGATGATGAAGCGTTTGTATTTTAGTAATTTCATGTTAGCAGTGGTTTCTTGTTTTCTTTAGGGAAAATTTATATCCTTTTTCTACTTGTGCTTTCTGACATGTCTTATTTTGCATCCTCACAGTTCTTAGGCAGAATATTGCATCTGTTTTCTTTGTTTTTCGTTAGTTTTTCCTACTTTTATCCAGTGCCGCCGAAAGAATTTTGAGGCCCCGGGGCAAAAGAGACAGATGAGGCCCCCTGCGAGCGATGCGACCAGAAAATTTTCATGTTCTAGAAATTATCTTTGGAAAATTACAACTGCTTTACTTTATGAGGCCCCCCAGACCTTGAAGCATTGGGTGTTATGAGGCCCCTTGGAACTTGAGGCCCTGGGGCAATTTGCCACTCCTCCCCCCTCTCGGTCGCTCTGCGTTTATTTGGCTGCTGTTGGTGTTCACTTTGTTCTGTGGCATTACATTTTCAATCTTAGAAACATTGCAATGACTCTACCATTGCCATCAGGGCCACTTGTTTTATGTTCTGCCGAAGAGGAAAAGTACGTAACACACCTGAGCCATTGAATTTTTGCTTGTGTTTTTCAGTCGTTTGTGGAGGTGCATTTTCATTAAATGATAAACTTATTTTTCAAGATCGAAGATGTAACCCACGAACTGGAGGAGGTCAAGCAAATGGCTGCTGATTTTGAAAATGATTTATCACAAGAGTCTGAGGGAGGCAGCCTTGAACTCTTGGGTTCTCAGGTAGGCTCGTTTCTTTTCTTCTTTTCTCGAAGTTAATTGTTGAAATCTATCGGCTATACCGTAAAATCCCATATATATGCCTTGGTTCGTAAGCAATGGACATATATTCGGGGGGACTTGTATTCGCAGGGTCTTGTATATGCCAAAAATGCACCATTCGATGTCCAATCAGAGAGACTAACAAAAACGTTTAAAGCGTAAAACACCGCAAAAGAATACAAGTAAGTACAGAGGCTTTTTTATGCTTTGTCCATGTTCATTCATTTTTCTAACTATACACTCAGAATCACAAATGTAAGGCCTAAGCTTATATTCGGAAAGATGTTTGGGTTAATTTGCAGGGGGCTTATATCCGGGACTTTACGGTATTTGAAAAGTTGTCATTGCTTTGGTTTCTTTCGCTGGGCCAGTTGGACTGGCTTATGGTCTCTTCTATTGCATTGTAATGGTGGTGTAAAGTAATTTATTGTGGTGTTTTTTATATGCATGTAGTTTAAATATTTATGTATGCTCTAGTGTGAGAAATCAATTCTCAGCGAGATTACACTGTTTTAGATGGAGGAGTATTTAAAGCTAAAGGAAGAAGCTGGAAAACAAGGAACAGCCTTGCAGATGCAGCTTGACAAAGTATTTTTTTGCATTTTTACAGTCCATGCCAGGAGACACGTGCAAATTCCCCAGTACGAGGGAAAAGTCGCCCGTGCCAACATCACTGTCAACAGTGCAGTCACGCATGCCAAATAGGAACTTCGTTGTCACAACTGCAACACTAGTGACTGTCACCTTTTGCTTTCATAACTGTACTTTATCCCGTTTTTTCCTAAATGAGACGTTTATCATGCATCTTGAGCAAGCAACTCTGTACTTCAGATACAAAATCTTAGATCGCTCGTGCAATTAATTAACAGCAATTGCTCGTGCAGACATAGGTGCATTTGAGAACTGACGCTCTTGCACCTATTTCTTCCAGGCATGGACTGCTTTTCCATGGTTTTCATTTCACTACCCTCTTTAGAAGTGCTTCTTCCTGCACTGCTTGGTTTACACGCGTTCTGCAGTGGAGCAGCGTCGTTTCTCAGAAAGTGCACATTACTCTTTTGCGCTTAATTATAGGGGGTTGGTCGATTTTGTAGGGGGTGAACATTTTTCTAGATTTTCATAAAGTAGAGGGGTGATAATAAAATGACCTACCCGGAAATTCACAACAACCCTGCAGGAAGTAGAAGAGTTGATGATCCCACCAGATAGTGTTAAGTGAAAACTTGATGGAGTAGTAGACAGTGTTCCATTTGACAAGTGTTTTGAAGTGCTTGGTGGAGAGTTGACTCTTGAATAATGGGATGAAAATGAAAGTGAAATTTTGCTAATAGTGATGATGGACACATTTTGCTAGAATGGGGGAAGTCATTATAAAGTGCTATGAGTGGTGAAAATTTTCACAAAGTGCAATATGACCCCCCTACAATTAAGCACAAAAGAGTACGCTTTTGCTTCATATTTCTAACCCTACCAATCGTAGAAATCACCGGCTCAAGTTGAAAGAGTTATTGAAATCGTCTTACCAGAATTTGAAGCAACATTGGCCTGTTAATCATTCTTTGATTCCTCTGAATTTTCTACATGTTTCTCGATTTTCTACTTGTTTTTCGAGTAATTGTGTAATTGCTGTTTTCCTATCTAACTTTCTCTCAGGTGAACAGAGATCAGAAATCAGATCAGGAAGCTCTAGAGCAATGCCAATATCGCAAGAACGAGCTTGTTGCTAGGCAGAAGCAATTGGAAGACAAGAAAAGAAGTCTTCTTGAAAGGGTTTCTCAGTTGGATGATTATATCAAGTAAGTCATAAAAAGCGCATCAACTTGGAGGTCAGAAGTATTTGTCAACAGTATTTGTATTTCCTGAATGTTGTGTTAAGCAAAATTTGAAATACTACGATTAAAGCTTGGTTTCAAGAATTAGTCCTCAATTTTGGTTTCTACTTCTGTTTGTAGATTGATTAAACTTGTATTGTACTATTTCTATGATTGAATATGCTCTATAGTATTGAAATAGTATTGTGCTCAGACTGGAATTTAAGTTATAGGTTTTAATTATAGTTTAATTCTAATAAATCTTATATTGCATTTCTATCTCTGCAATCACTATTTAACATTAGCATATTATAGTACTGTATCTGCAATCTTTTACGTATATAAAAAATAGTATTTTTATACTTCGGTGCTTATAATACTACTTTGCTTATCTTTGAGGATGTATTAACTTAGGATTACTACTATATTATCCATATCTTATCGCCATAAATGTTTCTGTTGTTTCTTTTCGTTTTTGTTTTTTTGTGTTTGTTTTGTAAATTTTCTGTCGTAGCTTTTAGTGTAAATTATACTCATCTAATTAGCTAGGCTACAGTTGTCTTGTAGTACAGGGTTCCCACGCCTCCCAAAAATCCCAAAATTTCCTATAAACAGAGAAGTGTCCTAAAAAAAACTCTAAAATTTCAGGAATAGTTTACTGTTCTCCTAACGTTCTCCAAAATTTTCATAAGTTGAATTTCTTTTCAGCAATTATGTTACTGAACAAATTATTTTATGATAGTTGATCATAATAAAAATGGTCAAATTATCAATTCCACCCTGAATGTATTATTTTTTGAACAGGCATAATGACTTTCTCTGCTATACCAAACGTATGATGTCCATGAAGCCCATTAATATAATGTCATCTGAGTGACCTTTTATCCATTATTTTCCCAAAAATACCACAACTTTTGCGGAATTTCTCTAGAATGTGCAAAACCTCTTAAAAACGAGCGAAGAAGTCTCCTAAACATCCTAAAAAATTGATGAAAAAAGAGTGTGAACCCTGTAGTTCATCACTGATGTGTATTCGTTAGTATTCTTTAATCTCAAAATTTGTCTTCCTGTTTTCTTTCGCTCATTGCTGCACCAACTTACGGCTATAGTAGACGTAGTACTTGTCTAAGCATTTTCTTTCTGAAAAATCCTCAGGACCAATATTGACAGTGTAAGCAAGCACAGAGCTGAGTACGAGGACCTTGAAACAAGAGTAAGGTTTGTACCAAATATGTCTGTAAACATTTCTACACTAGTAGCTTCTCATTAAAAGTACCAAATCGCATATTTGATGTCATTCAAATCGTTTGTTCATTGTTCCTGTATTACACGAAGCATTATGTAATATTTCTTTGCTTTAATGGCTGTAGTTTTTGTCAGCTAGTACAAAGTTAACTTTTACTCGCCTTTATTATACACAGATCTGCGCAAAATCAGTGTAGAGAACTCGACGACCTGCTTTCAACTGTTCAAAATGAACTGAATGAAGCAAAGACAGACAAACACGCCAGTGCGAGGCAGGTCAAAAAAGCGGAGATCTTAGAGAGGATGATGAAGCTTTTCCCAGGCGTCTATGGTCGACTTATAGACCTTTGTGAACCTGCCCATAAAAGGTTTGTTGGTTCTCATTTCCATATAACTATATGACATTTCATTCCATAGGCATGTCTCAGAGGCAGTGCATTTTGTTGCAAAATACGTTGGGCACTTTCCACGTCAAGTGATTTTCTTTAAACATTTATTTCAACTTCGCTCTAGTTGTATTCAGGGCGGTTCCTAGAAATTTTTCATGGGATGTAGGGCTTAAATTTGGCCGACAAAATTAGCGTTGCTCCCAGCTTCCAGTGATGTAGAGAGAATATGCTGACAGAAGCGGTGAGTTTGATGATATGCCGACAGATTTTTTGTCTGTGGGTATTGCACCTCCCTCACCGTACTGTAGAAATGGGGCTGTTAATGTACTCTAGTTACCTACTTTCAATGTGTTAAATATGTTGGAACTGATACTGCATTAAAGACGACTGTGATGTCTATTAAGGAACTGTTTTGGATCGTAGTGTTTTACCACTTTGCGTTAAAGTAGGTCTCTGAAATTTATCTGTAAAGTTCATCTTCGTTACTTTCCTCTCTGTTGGCAATCGTCTTTAACTTATTTGCCCTTGAAATGTGTCTTGGTACCACATCTCTAAATATATCCGCTGTTTTTATCCTTTTACCGTAGTGTTTTTTGGATATAGTACGTTGATATGTGATATAACACTTATTGTTTACGAATGNGCTTAGAAATATTTATAATAAATCAGGTAGATATTATAGTAAGTTTCTAGTCGTAAGTTCATACGACAACATGAACAATGTACTATCTTTTGTATACAAGATACGCCGTTGCTATCACGAAAGTATTGGGTAAGAACATGGATGCAGTTGTGACCGACAATGAGCAAACAGCAAGAGATTGTATTCAGTACAACAAAGAGCAAAAGGGCGAGCCAATCACATTCCTTCCGTTGGATTCAATTCAAGCAAAGCCAGTCAATGAACAGTTAAGACAGCTTGGAGGCACGGCAAAACTCATCATTGACGTCATCCATTTCAAACCCCAACAAATTAAGGTACAGGCCTTGCATCGTATGTTATCGATTTGTCGGCACGACGTATTTGATTTGATAACNCAATGCTGTAGTTAATAGGTGACACTAGCCCATTCAAGTTTGGAAGGAAGTGCCTATGAACTACATGTTTGAATTTACCCTTCGAATAGCAGTTTTTCTTCAGTGGATAAATAATTGAGAAGAGTTATTTGAATTTTGGTAATACTTAAGAAATCGTTTCAGAACTAAAGTAGATTTTTGTCAAATTTTACCTATGTTTCAGTACACTTTAAGTAACTGCTCATTGCCAGATCATCATATACTTTTTCCTTGCATTGATTTCGAAAGTTTAAAAGTTCGTAAATTATCCCAGACGGGATACGTTGTGAAAAGTACGGCGTGAATGGCAACCAGTAAACAGCTTGAAATAAATTAATTGCTCTTTCCACTTTTGCATTATTATTTGTACCTGTCATTTGTCTATTATGTGTTCATTTACTTCTTGTCATTTGAAGTCTCGTAATTTTTTCCTTATACGTTGATTTCTTTTTTTCTCTGCTTCTCCCTTTTATGCCAAATTTCCTCATTACTTTTGCAGTAATTTATTTTATTTTATGCACGTGTGGTCTTGAACTGATAGCTTTCCTTTCTTTTTAGTTGTTATTACAATGATGTTTAATTTTCAGAAGCTATTCTTGTCTGAACACTGCAACTCTATTGAATGCATATTTATGAATGACTTTTACAGCACTATTGATACAGTGCTTTTGGTAGAGATTGCAGATACTTTCTCATACAATGATTTACTTGCGGTTGTATTTCTCTTAAATTATATATAGTTAATGTTTTAATAAGAAGCTTGATTGTAAGCATCATTCTTTCTTTTCCCCTTGATCTTAATTTTGTCTCAGATTTTGCATTTTCTCCTTGATTTCCCATCCATTTTTCTGATCTTCCTACTCTCCTTGGCCACTGATTTCTTCCTAGTTTTCCTTTTCTTTCTAATCTTTCTTTTCACGCATGTCTTGCTTTTCTCCCTCACCCTCTATCACTCTTTATTCTCCTTATTTGATGTGCCTACTCTTCTGAGCCTACTAAATAGATTGAAACAATTCATATTTTGCATTCCAGAGGGCTTTGCAGTATGCATGCGGAAACGCATTGGTTTGTGATAACTTAGACGAAGCAAGAAAGTTCGCATTTGGTGGTAATGAAAGAAGAAGGACAGTGTCATTGGACGGTACAATGTTTGAAAAATCGGGAGTTATGTCGGGTGGTCTGAGGTAATTCCTCGTCGCATACTAGTAACTCTTTGAAGAGTTACTACCTTGTATTCACGCACTTCAATAACTGAACTTCTTGAGAAATGGAACCTTTGCATTCCTTGCTTGAAAATCACAACAAAGCTATTTTGCAATTAAAGAACGAAGGCCACGTCGAAAATCATAGTCAATCAAAATATTCCATTTTTCATCACATCTTTAATGTCATCTTTAATCAACACTACTATTGACAATTATCTAAGACAAATCCATTAAGACAACAAATCCATTAAGACAAATCCTTTACGATAAAATCATTAAACGTTTCGGGATAACTTGTCCCATCTTCAGTACCAGGAATAGAAAAGGGGGGCTTATATAGCCTATTACAGTTACTTTGGTTTTTCAAATGCATTAGCTTTCCTCCTTTGTGCTCTTTTCTTATTTGACTGGGATTTTCCGATGTTTTGTTAGATTCAAGCTCTTTATGAATTATGAATTCTTTTTTATTCAGTTATTTGAGAAAATAATCTTTTAATGCAACAGTCTATAAATATTGTGACAGTTATGTAGAAATATGGAAGTTACTGGTCTTGTATGACGTGCTTAGAGCATTAAAAGTTTAGAGCATTGAAGGTTAATCACTAGTTGGTTACTGCCTGCATGCCCTATTAATTTGGTGTTGGGATATGATTTTGATAACTGTAATCTTTAATTTTTTTAAGTGATATCCGTGCCAAGGCCAAGCGATGGGATCAAAAGCAAGTTGACGCATTAAAGCGAAGACGAGACAATTACGTTTCAGAGTTGAAAGAATTGCAGAAAGAGAGAAGGCGAGAGGCTGATTTGGCCACGATGAAATCACAAATTGATGGCTTAGAAACTAGACTGAAATTTGCTAAGAAAGATAAAGAAGCCACGGTAAGATTAATTTGGCAAATGCTCGTTTAGCCCTTGCCCTAAGGAAAATCGTGCATGAGCGTTAATTCGCGAATGTGCCTGTCCTTTCATGAGTGGTAGCTCTGAATTATTTAGAAGTACGAAAAATCTCGTATTTGTCACTTGCAGTTGTTGATGGGAGAGCAACGTTTGCACGGGTGATTTTTCACTTGTGCTCTGGTTTTTGCACGAGCATCTCTTGGAACTCTAGATCCAGGGACGCCTACACTGGGGGCAGGAGCGGCAGCTGCCCCCTCTGCCCTCTTCCATGGGGGGCAGGAGGGGCAAGAGGCACCCCTGATACCATCTCTTCTATTTTATGAAGGGGCATTTTGATGAACCAAGCTATCTACAACGGTTGCAGACAACTTGGTTCATCAAATTTTTTCTGAGGGCAAGCCCCCAGATCCCCAAATTACTATATTAAGACTACGAAAATGATATGCTAAATATCTTCCTTCTGGAAGAGAATCTTAATACTAAAATTTACCCCTGTGGAGGCACATTCATGTAGATAGATGTGCTCTCAATGGAAGCCCTGTCCCCCTATCCTATGTGCTCGCAGGCGTCCTTGTCTATTTCTGATGAGATAAAGTCAAGCCAATCTATAACCTCATTCAAAGTTCGTATGAAATCATGGAATTGAGATAGTTGTAATTGTAACACATGTAATTAGCTGGAGTCATAATATATTGTGTTTTTGTAAATAGTTTGTATGGATTAGTTACTTTGTTCTGAGGATTAACTATACTATTTTGCATCCAACTTTATGTAAAATCTTTATTATTATTATTAGTATTATTATTATTACACTGCCATGTACTTGAGAGGTGTATTATTGTATTTAGTTAATGATATATTCATATGAGAAGTTTAAAAAATTTGTAAACGGGGAAAGGATTGGAATACACCGGAACTGTTGACTTTTGATTGTTTTGTTTGTAACACAAGTAGACAATTATAAATTACCTATATTTGGCGAGGCTTATGATTGTACACGTTTTTTTATTATCAGAAAAAAGTCTATAAGAAAATGAGGCTCAAATGGTCAAAATCTTATGAAAGTCTTAAGAAAATCAAGAGGCTCAATTTCCAAAATTTACTGTTTTTATTGGCCAAAAATCGATATTTCGTCGTTATTGCATTGAAAATGTTAAAGATAGAATTAAAATTTGAGTATACAAGATTAGTAACGAAAGTGTACACCATTTTAGCCAGTTTATTTCAGTAAAAGTTAAGCAAAATTTAAGAATATCTCAGGCTCAATTTCGAGAAGAGTTAAGAAAATTGAGGCTCAGGCAAAATGACAATGTTCTTATAAAACTACGTGTATTGTAGAAGTTCAATATCATTACATGAAGTTTGAAAAAAATTTATTCTATATAGAGTGGCGTAGCAGACTTAGGGTAAGGACAACTCCTAAGGGCCCCCGAAGCTTTTGAGGTTTCAAGGGGCCCCGCTGATGGTTTGGAGAGGAAATTATCTTGCATTATTCAGATCCTAAGCTAGGATGGGGCCCCATTCTTTTGGAATCTCTAAGGGCTCCGTCTGTCTTTATTACGTCACTAACGTATATATATATATATATATATATATATATATATATATATATATACATATATATATATATATATATATATATATATATATATATATATATATATATATATATATATATATATATATATATATATATATATATATATATATATATATATATATATATATATATCTTTATATATATATAGTACGCCACTATTTTTTTGTATGTGGATATCTATAGCAATATTTTGGATTATTTCCTTTTCTTTTGTTTTATTTTGTACCACCTTGATAAGCAATGACTCTTTTGTGGACCTCATTTTTTTAAAGGAGGGACAGTCTCTGCGAAATTGTGTTAAAGAGATAGAAACTAATTCAGTTTCAATAGAAGAGCTAGAGGTAGGTGTGGAGTATTGTTCTTTCGTATTCATTAATCTAGAAATTCCCTTATTGGCATAGTAGATAAGATAAAGACAATGATATGATGTATCCTTCAAGTTTCAAATGCTCCATAATCGTTTCCATAGCCTGAATTTGAAAAATATCGCAGATCGATTGAAAAAAGGGAAAAGGACATCAGCCATGTTTCGAAAAAATTGAATGCTGTTCAAGATGAGGTAACAAATACATCATTGTTTTGCCTATCAGACCATTAGATAAGCTCTGAGCTGATTGGACGCATTTGCACATGTGATATGCGTTTGACGATAAGAATGATTTACAGTGGGCTTAAGGGCATACATTTGCATTTTTTGAACATTTCGCAACAAATACTTATTAGCACTTCTAAAATCTTGAATTCACTGACAATCAAGTCCTTTTTGAACTATGTTTCTATCATTTTCCAGGAGAATGTTGTGCGCTATTTATGTTAAGACTTGTCAGAAATTCGAATGGTGAATTTGAGGCGCCTCTTTTCCAATGACACTGAGATATTCTTGTAGACACCAGCTGTTTTCTCTATAAATAGTAAGATTCGCTCTGATTTTTCGATGGGGGCTCTCGAATATTAATGCGTTGGCATTGTGACTATTTGATGANATTGAATTTTTAACATTTTGACATAAAAACGTCACCATTTTCGTAGGTAACAATGAAAAACATCGAAATTTGTTGCGAAAAGTAATGATCAAATTGAACAAATATTTGTAAAAATCTTGGAAACGCCCAGGTAGAATAAACAACATGTACATTTTTTCTGAAACTAGATTCTTTTTACTACATTTTTGAAGAAAGTATCGGTACCAAACTATTATGATGCACGCAAAATCACAACATTAACAGTAACAGTAAATACTATCATGGCATTTCATTTTTTAAAAATTTTGAGTTCTGACGTCAATTTTTGACTCTTCAAATATTTCGAAGTCAATGCATTGCACTTCAAAAGCCATTTACTTTATTCGTTTTTAATCTATTTAAGTAAAAACAGCTTTTTGAAAGTTCTATGTATCATATTCTTTGTCTTTAGGCTTGACATGTACAGCTGTGTATTGAATAACGATATACCAATTATCAATGCTTATAGTTTTGACAAGGTTTTACCATTTTTCGGCGACTAGCGCCAACATTTCTAGGCTACAATCCTTATAAAACCAATCTATAAACAGAGATGCATCAATTAGTTGCGTTTTTCTTGCGTTGCGCTTTTCAACAAGTGCTTATTGAACTTTTTGGCTAAGTACTTGGATCTTATGGCCCAATGCCCGCCAAAACGCCCATTTAGCCCACTGTGTGATTGTAACAATAACAATGACAATGGTAATTATATTCAAGGACTTGCATAATTACAATTATGATATTAAGTTGTCTGCATATTTATAATAATGATGTTCATAGTCTGCATAATTATGATATTTTATGATTGTCTAGATATTTGCTGTATTTTGCGAGAGTATCGGTGTTGAAAACATCAGGTATGAGTTGCGCTATTCTTACAGTTGAAAGTTTGATAAGCTTAATTGCAATTGAGTTAAAAGTATTTTGGTATCCAAGTGTAATTAAATTTGCTTGGAAGCTCGTTGGATGATTGTATTTTATAGAATTTTTCGACAACTGATGATGACGTAGGCTGATAGGCTAATTTTTCTAGGCTGATAGGGACTAATATCGGTTTGTTGCCAAAGAACAGGCTTGTCACCCTTTTGAACTGTCATACTGTTGCGTTTTTCATGGCTGTTTTCAATCTAAAACTTTTGAATTGCATCTGATCAGGGTTTTTTAATGTGCAGTTTTACACAAATGTTACGGTTCTGAAAGAATTTTTGCAGTTCGAGTGAAAAAACTGTGCATATAAAAAGTTATTATGTAAGGACCAATGCGTGTAGGAAAGTGAGTTTCAGTAGAAATGTCACCTTTAGGTATGATAGGCAAAATACTACTAGAAATGACATTGCGAGTGAAACTAGCATTAATCTACCCCTTTCAATAAAAGCAGGCTGTTAAATCCCGTCAGCAACCAGGATTTGATTCTTCAACGCAGCATGATTTTATGTGCAGTTCAACACAGCTGGATTTTATGTGCAGTTCAAAAATTTTCTTTAAAAATACCCTGCATCTCATGGAAAGTCATTTTTGCTGTTTAAAGGCAGTACGAAGAGAAACAGTTGAAAGCAGTTCAAGAGAAACAAGAGAAGAGATTGGAGTTCACGAAACAACAATCTCGATTACAAAATCAGGTTAGCAAATTATTCTTATTTTTGACTAACAATTGTTCAGCTAATTGGCAGTTATGTTTGTGTCTACCATCTTGCATCATTTTGACTCCGAAGATTCGCTCGCTGTTTTAGTGTGCGTACTTAGTGCTTGGAGTTCAGTTGTGTTTTTCTCTTGTCATCAGCTGGACTACCTTCAGTCAAGAGATTACTTCGCGCAAATTAAGAAACTGGAAAAGTCCATCACTGCCGAAGAAAAAGAAATAGAAAAACTAAGAGATTTTGAAAAAGCTCATCTCGAGGTATGTATCTATCATCTAGACCTGATATGTCAACTGTTTCTCTTCGTACTGCCAGCTTCTCAATTTTGTAGTTCTTTTTTTATTCTCTTAAAGTGTGTTTTCTGCAAACTCAAAATCGAAGGTTCAACTTGTCTTGTGACACCTGTAGATCCTTCAGTTTTAAAGATATCAAGTTCAAATTTTCACATTGTACCAACTTTATTATGTNTTCAGTGCAATGAACTAAGCATTTATAAGGTATATGCTAGGGCATTACTGTACACCCTAACAAAACTTGGTGAAATTCGTAAAAATCTGATTACCTCAACTTGAAAACATCACATTTTCAGAAATATGTAAGATGAATAAAAAATAGTAGTCCATTGCATAGATATATTATCCATCAATATATTGTGAAAATTTGAAGAGATTTGATCATAGACCCAGCCAGTGGCGGCTCGTCAATGGGGCATGTTGGGCAATGCCCCCCCAAGGAAAATGTATAAATGACATTTCTACACAGTAATTGATAGNTTCAGTGCAATGAACTAAGCATTTATAAGGTATATGCTAGGGCATTACTGTACACCCTAACAAAACTTGGTGAAATTCGTAAAAATTTGATTACCTCAACTTGAAAGCATCACATTTTCAGAAATATGTAAGATGAATAAAAAATAGTAGTCCATTGCATAGATATATTATCCATCAATATATTGTGAAAATTTGAAGAGATTTCATCATAGACCCAGCCTGTAAGAGGTGTCAAAAGACCTTCAAGTATTTCATGACATTTAGCATGAAGCAGTCTGCAAAATGACTTTTTTTAAGCTAAATTGTTTTTTGTCCAAGAAGTATAGCATCTAAGCTCCTAACCTCATTCTGGAATGCCTAGGTTGCATAGATATAGCTAAACCCTGAGAGTGACCTTAAAGAAAAATGTATGATAATCTGAAGTTATTTTGTTGGTTTTGAATTACCTTCTTGGTTATGTAGTCCTGTATGTTTGTATTTCCAACATTAAGTAAATTGTAAATAAATGCAATAAGGTACATCTCTTCACATCTTTCCTCACAAAATACTTATTAGTACTGTGTGCATTTAAAAATGTTATTGTATTTAAGAGCCTTTGTGGCGTATTTAGTCATAAAATTTAAAGATTTATTAACTTAACTCTCTGATACACTAATCGTTCACGAACATTCAAATCCTAGAATCGGCCATACCATTGTATAGTTTTGCTTATGTATCTTTAGATTTGATTTGGCCATCAAGTTTTATGATTTATTAACATAACTCTCTAATACACTAATCTATCGCAAACATTCAAATCCTAGAATCGGTCATACCATTACAGAGTCATGCTTATTTATCTTTAAATTTGATGAGAAAATCAAATTTAACGATACGTAAACAAAACTCTGTAGTGGTATGACTGATTCTAGGATTTGAATTTTTGTG
>OLMO02000001.1:16499798-16536996 GCA_900291935.2 Cassiopea xamachana | reverse complement strand
ATATATATATATATATATATATATATATATATATATATATATATATATATATATACATACATATATATATATATATTTATATATATATATTTATATATATATAATATATATAATAAATATATATTATATATTTATTTTATATATATATATATATATATATATATTTCTTTTCAATACCCCTTTCACTTTTTCCTTATATTCTCAAATTAGTAGCTTCTCTACGGTTTTTAGATGGTGCTATTCCGTCATATATACTAATATATTTTTTTATTCTCCTTAAGTGTCAATTATGTTTCTTCTTTTTCTATTCAGCATTCGTCATTGTTTAATCTAGTTGTTCATTTTTATCTTTTTCAAGACTTCATCGAGTCAAGCAGAAGATGATGATGGTTCGGAGAGCATCGGGAGCTCACAGGTACTGGCCTAATTCATTTCGCCAATTTTGCCATCAGCCACTACAAACTGGAGGAGGGTGACGCTCTTCGGTAGATTCTACATACCCTCAGAGTTCGTACGGGTTTTGAAAAGTTTTTGAAGCGTTATGGAAATTGATATATCAATTTTCCAGGACCTGGAGAGTTTTGGAAAAAGAGAGGTTTTTCAAAATAATATTGTTGGGGAAAATTCTAAAATGCACTAAAATTGATATAACATGGTGCCTTATTAAACACCGTATATGTTTTATTTGTTCATTTCACTATTTATAATATAAAGAATAACCCACCAAAGAATATAAAAATCGTATCATAAGAACTAACGTTGTATCTATTTTTATGGGGCTTGAAAATGCAAACGCAGATGTGTTCATTGTTTTGCAAATTTAGTAGTTTGGCTTTGGAAAAGTTTTGGAAAAGTTTTTGGAATAATTGTTAAAGGAATTTGTACGAACCCTGTACCCTGTAACTCCACTCTCTGATCGTTCTTTTTCTATAGCCTCTGATGGGTCTCCCCTTCTCATCAATTGGCTTGCTCCTATGAAAACGTTCCATGACTACCTTTTTTACAGCTTTATTCCACCTCATTCTAACATTTAATTTAAGCTACCCCTCTCTATGGAGAGGACAATATGATAGTCATGCCAGTCATGCTCCCAATGGCATCGTCTTCTGTAAATTATCGTTGTATTGTATTATAGTCAATGGTGTAAAATAAGAAGAAAATTCTAGCAGTCATTGGATAATGACCGGGTCTCATAACAGGTTCCCTATTTTTCGACATTTATCACTCATTCTAGGGGTCTAGTGAATGACTGCGCTAGTACCAGATATTTTTTCGAGATACCTTCTCTACGGAGTGTAATGTTAACGTATATATTGGAGAGCAAAAAATTAAATTACCGGCAGCCATTATGCAAACGACCACAGCAAGACTAACTCAACGTATATACACATTACAAAAGTATGTCGTACCATTCAGCGTCCTGGGCACTAGTCTATGAACACCACAGGGAGGTTGCCATCCAAGGCTCAAATGTCCTTTACCTATGAGNGCAAAGTAGATCCCATCGCATTGGTAGTACATCATGATTGTACACTATCAGGCCATTGCTTGCAGTTGGACCGCTTCTTGTGTTTACGTAGGCCATAGGATGACGTAACTTAGTATCAAAATCAATTTCCCTTCAATCTTAGGAGCGACTGCTAGAAGAGAAGCTTGCAGATCGTCATAGCTTTTTCCAACAATGCAAGGTATGAATCAGCATTGAGCTATTTCTTATACTTTGCACTCCTGTTCTTCTAATTTTTCAGAAGTATTACTAAATCAAATTTTTTCGCTGAGAGTAGCTTTATTCTCTTGTTCCCTTTCGTTTCAAGGAAATCTATTATCCATATCTTGAAAATGTATCATAATTTTAATAAAGGCGTTAACGTTGAGGTTTGTTCTCTGTTAGATGGAAGACATCAAGCTACCGTTAAAGAAAGGATCGCTAAATGAAGTCTCTGACCAGGTTGACTTTTTTATTTTGCCACTTTTGCCCAGCGCGTTTTCATGTATAATTAGCAAAATGAGTGAGTATTGTAATCACAAACCTTTTTGGGCTTTAGGGCCAAAGTCACCATACACCTACCCATCCAAGGGCCTAGAACCCTGTTGTGGATACTGAGAATTCATTTTCTGTGCAAAAGTTCTATGCTTCAAGGCATCGTTTGAATTTTGACTTTATGTGCGTTCGCTTTCAACCCAGCGGCATTCGGGGAGCTCGTGAAAGCTTTGAAGAGATAAAAACGCAGAGAAATGAAGTTCGCCACCCTATTCTATCTCCCAACATGAGTGTCCTCTCTAGCAAATATATCCGCTACGTAGGAAACCGGAGTCTGCATGATTATCCATGTATCTACATATGTGCCCTACCGTAAATTCTCGAAATATCTCCCCTCGAGTAAGCCCCACCCAAGCATGTGGTTGTACCTATTTGAGAGTCTGTTAGTACTTGATAGTGCTAGGAAAGAAAAAGCAGTCATTAATTGACGAACATTGCGCGCTCTATAAAAATGTCCTATTGTTTGTATGTTTAGCATTGAAGAAATAGTTTATTAGTAGAGATATTTCAACTGGAATATGGCCAACTGCCAGGAAAGTTTTTTAGGCCCCCTAGAATAAGCCCCCTTCGAATTAGCACCCATGCAAAGTTTGAAATACAAATAAGCGCCCAGGGGGGCTAGTTCTAAGATTTACGGGATTTGTATTTATTTCAATATAAATATATACATATATATGTATATGTATATATATATATATATATATATATATATATATATATATATATATATATATATATATATATATATATATATATATATATATATATATATATATATATATATATATATATATATATATATATATATATATATATATACATACATATATATATATATATTTATATTTATATATATTTATTTATATATATATAATATGTACAATAAATATATATTATATATATATATATATATATATATATATATTTCTTTTCAATACCCCTTTCACTTTTTCCTTATATTCTCAAATTAGTAGCTTCTCTACGGTTTTTAGATGGTGCTATTCCGTCATATATACTAATATATTTTTTTATTTTCCTTAAGTGTCAATTATTTTTCTTCTTTTTCTATTCAGCATTCATCAGTGTTTAATCTAGTTATTCATTCTTATCGTTTTCAAGACTTCATCGAGTCAAGCAGAAGATGATGATGGTTCGGAGAGCATTGGGAGCTCACAGGTACTGGCCTAATTCATTTCACCAATTTTGCCGTCAGCCACTATAAACTGGAAGAGGGTGACGCTCTTTGGTAGATTCTAGATACCCTCAGAGTTCGTACGGGTTTTGGAAAGTTTTGGAAAGTTATTGAAATTGAAATTGATATATCAATTTCCCAGGACCTGGAAAGTTGTGGAAAAAGAGAGGTTTTTCAAAATACTACGGAAAGTTTGCTGGGGAAAGTTCTAAAATACACTAAAATTGATATAACATGGTGTCTTATTAAACACTGTGTATGTTTTATTTGTTCATTTCACTATTTAGAATATAAAGCATAACCCAGCAAAAGAATAAAAACTTTACCATAAGAACTAACGTTGTATCCATTTTTATGGGGCTTGAAAATGCAAACGCAGATGTGTTTCATTGTTTTGGAAATTTGGTAGTTTGGAAAAGTTTTTGGAATAATTGTTAAATGAGTTTGTACGTACCCTGTAACTCCATTCTCTGATCATTCTTTTTCTATAGCCTCTGATGGGTCTCCCCTTCTCATCAATTGGCTTGCTCCTATCAAAACTTCCATGAATACCTTTTTTACAGCTTTATTCCACCTCATTCTAATATTTAATTTAAGCTACCCCACTCTATGGAGAGGACAATATGATTTTGGTGTAGTCCTTGACACCTGTATTGTTTTCTATTAAAGGCCATTAGGGTAATCATGCCAATCATGCTCCCAATGGCACCGTCTTTTGTAAATTATCGTTGTATTGTATTATAGTCAATAGCGTAAAATAAGAAGAAAATTCTAGCAGTCTTTGGGTAATGACAGCGTCTCATAACAGGCTCCCTATTGTTCGACATTTGTCACTCATTCTAGGGGTCTAGTGAATTACTGTACTAGTACCAGATATTTTTTCGAGATACCTTCTCTACATAGTGTAATGTTAACGTATATATTGGAGAGCAAAAAATTAAATTACCGGCAGCCATTATGCAAACGACCACAACAAGACTAACTCAACGTATATACACATTACAAAAGTACGTCGTACCATTCAGCGTCCTGGGCACTAGTCTATGAACACCACAGGGAGGTTGCCATCCAAGGCTCAAATGTCCTTTACCTATGAGACAGGCTATCCCACACCAAAGTCCAACCTGTTACTACATGGTTTCGCGGAGAGCTGACAGGTATATCACCTTACTCAAGGCTATCATTGAAAATTTTCGAAAATACAGAGCTACAGAAAGATTGTACTGTTAGAGAGCACTTTTCGTATAAGCAGTTGTATTCGTTATTGGTGAAAGTCTGCTTGTGCATTTGTTTTATCTTCAACTGCAACAAGAATTGTTATCGAATTTAGCGATATCTTGTTAGGGCTTCCGTTCTTAGGCCCTTCATATGTATTTAATTGCTTAGTCAATTTGTAGTTAAGATAGATGCAGCAAATGGTAACCTCATCATCTCACCCCGTTTCGAAACTACGCAACTGGATATAGTTTTACGTCATACAAATGCGAAAGATTATTATTTACTAGATATCTTAAATTTTGTATGTCTATCGTGATAGAAGCCTTGACCAAACTATGATTCAAAAGCTTAGGAGTTCAGTCAGTTCTCTGGGTATAGATAGAGCTTTCAGAGGTTTTTGTTTGTTCCTATTTATACAAACTTTTAGATCTCTTCGGCGCTAATTCTGCCAGGAAACTTTAGTGTATGATCAGTTATCCTCTTTCCAATAAAACCCAAGGAAATACAATAGTCTTTAAAATGTAAGTTATAACTACACCCTGCAACTCCAAGCCTCATCGCCCATTCAGTAAAGTTCTCTATAGACTTTGCAACGAAGTTCAGTTTATGATTTCCTTGCAAGAAAGCAGCAGAAATGGTATTTGTTTGTAATTGGTATGAAGCACTACGCATCTTAAAACCTTCAGAGCAACCAATTTCGGAAATTTACCCTGAAAAAAACAGTAGTCATATTCATTTTCCAAATTTTGGTAACTTATTAGTTGCTGTTGTTAGTATTAGTATTGTATGAAGTTTAAAAAATGAAATTAATAATCATGATATTGTTTGTGTAGGTTGCTCGAAGGATATTCGAAAAAGAATCACAGATTGAAGTTAACTTTCACAAACTTCCAAAGAAATATAAGGAGGTATAAAGTTATTGCAGCATTTCTTTACTAGCTGTGAATTTATTGTCTCTTGATCTTGATTTTGTTTGTGTTTCTCTTACGTATAAAAGAAAGATAATTTCCTTAGCTATTTGGCCCAGTGGTAGGGCGTCTGCCTCACAACCGGTAGGTCGTGGGTTCGAGCCCCGACTGAGTCATACCAAAGACTTTGAAATGGTACACGTTTTTTTTTTATAAGAAAAAAGCTTATAAGAAATTGAGGCTCAAATCGTCAAAATCTTAAGAAAATCGTAAGAAAATCACGAGGCTCAATTTCCAAAATTAAGTGTTTTTATAGGCCAAAAAGCGGTATTTCGTCGTTATTGCATTCAAAATGTTAAAAATGGAATTGGAATTCAAGTTTACAATATTATTAACGACAGTGTAAACCACTCTACCCAGTTTATTTCAGTAAAAGTTAAGAAAAATTTAAGAAAATCTCAGGCTCGATTTCGGGAAATGTTAAGAAAATTGAGGCTCAGGCAAAATAATGATTTTCTTATAAAAAAAAACGTGTACTCACTGCCTTCTCGTCTTCTCGTCCGGTGCTCGACATATGAGAATGGAGTGGGAAAGTTAAACCCGCGGAGCTACCAGTAGACCAGCCCTCCGCTGTAGGTTTCACTGCATTCGCAGAAGCGTGGCCTAGGGCTGTAGAAACGGAGTAATGTACACATAGACAGGGTTGCCACCAAATCAAGGAAATCAGGGAATTTTTTTCTGAAATAGTAGTGGCAACCCTGATAGAGAATCCATTCAAGCGTTGTTTATCTGTTCTTACAGATGTTCATATTTTATATGATTTTATGCTATTTTTTATTCTAAATTTGAAAACACTTAACGCATTTTAGACAATGCTTTTTCCCTTTGCTAGTTATTGCACTGTTTTTCATTCTTTCAGCTTTCAGATGCAAAGGAAATTAAAGCTACTCTTCAAGAGTTAGAATCTCGCAACAGTAAACTCGAGGCAACTTTATCAAGGATTGCTGCTCCAAACATGAAAGCAATTGATAGGTGTGTGACATTCCTAGCTTCGTGTTTTGCTATTCATGCTTGTTCAAATACTTTGAGTCAGTAACACATAAAAGATACAGTGGTGTTGTCTAGAATGGTTTCTGCTACGATCTGTAATTGTGTTTTTTCTGTTATCGTTGTTGTTGATGTCGTTGTATTTTCTGCTAGTATGAGTGTTAATGTGCTTTTCTGGCCTTTCTGTTGTTGTTAGCGTTCAATAATTGTTCTAGGTATCGGTCTTACAAAGAGTGTCAATTGCTCTTTTACGGAGATGCAAAATTGAATTTGATTGCGAATAGAATAATAATTAAGACAAGAACGTCATTCATTGAACGATCAAAGAGATTTGATTTTAACTCTTGCTGACCATTATACAGCAGCGTCGTCCAGTTTCTCTTGTAACTACTTTTCTTTTTCTCACTTCCTCCCCCGTTTGTTATTATTTTTGAAAGCTTAATTGATGTTTTTGTGTTGTATAAAGTGTATGAACAGTTTTTAAGTCCCATCTGCACTGGGAACTAGGTGACTTGGTGTCTTTTCCCGCTGTGAATGGGTCCTGTAATGCATCTTAAAAGTAAAGGTAGTCCCGTATACTTTCGACTTAGGGCAGTGCTTGTTAGAGAGGACACTTATCCTGAGCCATCGGCATGCGAGGTAGGGTGGCCAGCTCCTTTCCTCGCCGCCTTCATCTCCCCAGTGTTACCACTGCATACCCATTCGCTGCTGGGTGAACAGTGAGCGAGCATTCAGTCAGAGCGTCGAGTCTTACCGGAACCGTACACCTTCCGCACTGGAGGCATGCGCTCTAACCACTATGCCACCTCATCCATTAATGTATCTTAGTTCTAGTTAAATTTTTTTTCGTGATAGACAACAAAAAAGTGGTAGTGTGGGCGCTGTAGATATTATGGCTGTCCAATAAAGACCGATTAATCGATATTCGGTTATCAGCTTTAGTATTCGGTCAGCAGATTCTCTGGCCGA
This sequence comes from Cassiopea xamachana, assembly GCA_900291935.2. NCBI lineage: Eukaryota > Metazoa > Cnidaria > Scyphozoa > Rhizostomeae > Cassiopeidae > Cassiopea > Cassiopea xamachana. Next base: position 16,529,621 of record OLMO02000001.1, on the reverse strand, counting down.
TTATTCGGGAGGAGTCAATTTAGTCGATGAATCGGGAGGAGTCAAATTCTTCGACTATGCGATTAGTCAACTTCTTCGGTTCTTCGGGTGTAGTCACGCGCGCGCGCGCACACACACACACACACACTCACCGATTATCAAATTCGATTCTCTGGTTGAAGCGCAAGTAATCTGGCTGTTACTATGTTAGTAATTAATCGAATTGCTCTTTATGATCACAGCGACCGAACAACAGTTTTCGCGTACTGGTTTTGAAAGGAGTTCGCTCATAAGACACTTTGTACTAGAACCGCCTTATGTCTGACCACGCCTATGGAGAAATCAACCTAAATATGACCACGCCCATGTTACCGAAAAATCGATTATTCAATAAATATTAGACCGAATAACCGAATAGTAAAATCAAAAGGTATGCACAGCCCTAGTAAATGCGCTTTTACCTCTAAGTTTACGTGTGATTTTAGACACATTTTAGACTCCACCTCGTTTACATTCCCAACACATTTGGATTCTTTCTTCTGTACATTTCAAATACATTTCCCACTGCATTTAGAGTCCTTTGAGGTAGTGTCCTTGCTCTCAGTAGCTGTCCCTCTTAGCATCTTTTTTGCTGTTGCATTCACTTCAATTCGCGTTTTGATGACAGTCGTATTTACAATAACGATATTCATCATCTTTCATCTTTATCAAAGTCGACATTATCACTTTCTTGCGATGCTGATGATTGTGCTACTAGTAAGTGATATTTCTTGCAACCTTCAGGAGACCAATGCCATCTATTCTGCATTACGTCATTATGTTGAATCAAAATGCTCTTGTTTGTCCATAAGGCTGGATGATGTACAAGCTCGATTGAAAGAGACCCACAACGAGTTTGAAAACGTACGAAAAAGAGCAAGAAAAGCGAAAATGGAGTTTGAGGCGACGAAAAAACAGAGGTTTGATCCAGTCCTTTTCGTTTTTTTATATTTGCATGATATGTTACTACTCATCACGTGATCAAGGCATTTACACATACACACACCCACAAACACACGCGTGCACCACACAGACAGGGCTTGTACGGTCAGAGAAAACCAGGGGGAAGTGTCCCTTTTACTTAGGTCAAGAAATGTCAGGGAAAGTCAGGGAAACTTGCAGTGGTCTGGGGCAAATGGCATTTTCATACTGTTGGTCAGGGAAGGTACTTATTTATGATGATCACTGAGATATTCGATTTTTTTCGTTTACATTTACAGTTTGTCCTTCTCTATGTTTTATCTTCAACTTCGTAGTTTGATCAATCGAACAAATTTTTTGATTAGTTTTTTCATTTATAGTCCTGGTCAAAGAAATTGTTAACACCGTGCTAAAAATAGCAGCTGTCAAGGGCTGAACCTGGACCTCATAGGTCAGGAGAAAAGATTGTTGTTCCAGATAAAGTTAGGGGAAATATAGATTTTTACGAAAAAAGTCAGGGAAAATGTCTGCTTTTTAGCTTATAATCAAGGGAATTTTTGTCAAAAAGTCCGTATAAACTTTAGCAGACTTGCGCACACTCACGCATATAAACAGGCGCGTCGTCTTGGCATAATAGTTGAAATGATATGTTTTTCGCAATAGGTACGACAAATTCATGGATACATTTGACCATGTGTCAAACAGAATTGATGAGATCTACAAAGTGAGTTAGGATTGATATACTATTTCATACTCATTTATGGTTCCTTTGCTTCTTTCACTTTTTCATGATCAGTTTCATACCAAAGACCTCTTGTTATTTTTCGGCTTTGCCATATACCTAGCTTGCATATACCTAGCTTGCATATGCCTGTAAAATGCTTGGAACCATCGTCTTGCTTTTCTCCTTAGTTCCATCTGCATGCACTGATATTCTTGAGAGTTTAATCGTTAATTCCAGTTTTTGGTCATGCTTATTTATTTTAGTGGTGAACCGCTCTTTAGTTCTTAACATAGAGTTGGAGTATACAGGGACGAGTCTTATGGGGGATATGGGGGTGAGTCACTTCCCCCCAACCTTGAAAATTTGCCACTTCGCAGAGCAAAAAGGGCAGTACAATGTATTTTTGCAAAGCAACTGACTGGAACCAAGACCATTTGAGCAACTACTGTGACCAACTCGATGGATCATAGATCTTATTTTCGCTGGACAAAGCCTCTGACACCTCCCCCCCCCTAAAAATCTATTGAAGTACGCATTCACAGCCTAAAAAACCTACGCCCCTGAGAGTATATCAGTGCGCATTCACAGCATGGGCTTCAAGAAACAGAGTTAATTTTCTCCTTCTATTGTTCTATTATGAACGTCTCATTGAATCCTCCTCCTTTTTCTTTCTAGGACCTTTCAAATAATCCTAGTGCGCAAGCATTTTTAGGGGCAGAAAACAATGAGGTTAGTCTGATTTGTTCACGAGTAATTCAATTGTTTGTGTTTATAGCTTCAATTAGTCATGCCTCGACATCACGTACCAACTGCAATTTTCTCAAAAGCGTATAATATGACTTATAACGAGTTATCCTTATCCTAGGAGCCCTACTTGGAAGGCATTAGCTACAATTGCGTCGCTCCTGGAAAAAGGCAAGCACATTATCTATACCTCTATATATTTTAGAATTTTCCCCATTGAGTCTCATTCTAGGCCAGAGAAATAGAAACGCTCGTCTAGCTGGTGGACTAGAATATATATATATATATATATATATATATATATATATATATATATATATATATATATATATATATATATATATATATATATATATATATACATATATATATATATATATATATATATATATATGTATGTATGTATATATATATATAATATATTATATACTTCCTCGTCAAAAGTACTGGAATGATAGCGTTAAAATGGCCGCCTAATTTTCCAACCCAGCTTGTAAACAAAAGCTCTTCTTTACTTTTTGGTGCGAAGTGGACTCTATAACGCTAGAAAGTACATAGAAACATGCCAAAGATTTTCTAAGTTTTTGCTGAAGTAATTGGTTTAACGATATTTCAGAAAAGGTAGTCAAAAGATCTTTATAAAGAAGGCACAATTAAATCTCAAAAAATACGTAATGGGAAAAGAGTAGCCTTATATAAATGGAGAAAAGTTTGCCTCACAAATTTATTTAGAGACATAAGAAGCCGTTTCGTTACGAATAACGAGTTTTCAACTGCGCAACTGATCTATGCATATTGAGAGGGAATCACCTTCACAATTCGTACTCGAAGCAGCCGTTCAGTACGGGTTTCTCAGCAAATCTCGCACTGAACAGAACGAGTTTGGAATTGATAATATTGGCAAAAATAAATGTTCAATTCATAAGCAATTGCCTCGATAAAAAGCAGATGTTCAAAGGCAACCTCTTGTTTTGAAAAGGAACACAGTGTAAAGCCTTATTTAAGAGTCTATTGATTTCAATAAATCCCGGGGTCGTTTTGAAGGCGGAGATATCTAAACACACGAAGTTGCAGTACGAGTACGAGTTCGAGTGTTGAGCTACGTGGTGGGTGAACTCGTACTCATACTCGTACTGGATCTAGACCTCCCTAATATGAGAGCTGTTCGACTAAAGCTATATCCTGAAAAGCGTGAAAGAATTTTAAGGCTTTTTGCTACGCCACATTCTTACTTACTTGATTTTACCTCCATTCCCCCCAATTCCTTGGGGCTTGGAGGATGCCTCTGAGAGGACTTCAGTTCTGGCAAAAGCATTTAGGACCGGATGCCCTTCCTGACGTCACCAATGGCCTGCGTTGGGTTTCGAACCCAGGACCATGTTGGTCTTAGTCGAGTGCATTACCACTAGGCCACGGTTGCTCTACTTTTTGCTACGCCACATTCAACGAGCTAAAAGATGAGATAAAGATATCTAAAACTTGCCAAAGAAAACTCACTGAAAACTTTGGAAAAAGTCATGGCAATGATAACCAGGTATTTCTGTTACAACAAAATAATGTTCCATGTCATACATTAGTTCAAGCAATTAACTTTTTTCCCAGTAGTGGAATCCTTGCAGTTGCATGGCCATAGCAAAATCTGGATACCTATGTTAATGAATATATCTGACAATACCTGAAAACTATTATTGGTAAATATTCGAAAAGATGGATAGTTTGTATTGTCGATAACTTTTGATCTGCGCAAGATATAAAAATTGCTCCTTCTGGAAATGTGAATTGAAGCTTTCTGAACATGCTTGCAAAATATTTTTCAATTATTCGAAACTATGTGTTATCAGTTTTTTCGCAAAGAAAGTACACTATTTACCGCCAAAACACGCTTCTCGTACGAATTATCGCCACATTATTGGCAGGAATCATTCGTTGGTGATTTCTTTGTTAGCCAATCAATATTTGACGCCTATGCTTCCGTCAATAGGTAAAAGAATTTTGGTCTTAAAGTTTGCTCTGCTAAATATAATATTATCAATTTCTAATCGTTTTTGTTTTGGACACTTTTAAAATAAATGCATGTTCAAAGGTTGCCCTTTCCAGATCTTTCGATAAATTTCTTTTGTTTGTGTGAATTGTAAATGTTTCAGCTCATAGCAAAGATATAGTTGTTACCTCCTAAGTTCGATTCTTGATAAGAGTTCCAATTCTTTAGTATGGGGTGCAATTATTTCTAGGTTCAATATCTCGTTCGACAGCATTCTATCTTCCCATTCTCATTCTGAATATTCTTCTCGATTTTCTTTCAAATCAGTTGTTAAGCACGTCCAATCGATCATAAAAATCTGCAAGTCAATAAGCATTAAGAATTAAATATAAATTAGAGAAGGTAGCGAGATGGGGGGGGGGCTAGTGGCCACTTTTCCCACATATACCCTATCAGAAACTTGCTTATACTGTATCTAATTATGGCAATCTTTATTGTAGTAAGGGTCTCTATCTTCGTTTCACGTTATTCAATGTTCTGTGCCTCAATTTTGCCTTGTGGCTATGAAGCTGTCTTATAGCCACTGCCATTCTTCAAGGCCTCCGTGTTTGCAACAGGAGTAGGAGTAGAACAAGTAGCTTGCCGATAGGATTGTATAAAAGGGTTTTTACCTTTTGGAGTAGAAACCCTGTTGTTTTTTAGGCTTTGTATGAATGCCTATTTTGGAGAACGACAACGCAATGATTATTTTCGTTACAAAATCATAGAAAATTCGTTTCCAACTGAGAAAATTAATCCATGGCCGATTTTTGGTTTCCTTTTATTGGACTTTAGTTTATTGGTCTTAATGGATTGTGTCTTCTTTTCAGATTTCGACCAATGGATAATTTATCTGGTGGTGAAAAGACAGTTGCAGCGCTGGCCTTGCTCTTTGCCATACACAGGTACTTCAACAGCTGTTTAACTGAGTTTATTTGGTTTAAAATGAAAATGAACTGAAAAAATGAGAATGAAATATTTGGTTTGCAACATTTTGTTTTATTATCCCCATTACAAAATTTTTCTGCGGCGTCCTTATTGCGTAGCATAATAACCTTACATTCTTCCTAACCAATGAATAGGCTATTTCGCAATTCTATATTAAATAAACGACCTCCGTGACTAGCCTTTACGTCCATTGCAATATTTTTCCCTTTTTCGCATACTTTACGTATCTCATATTGGAACATACTTTTTTAAAAGCCAATTCATCATACGGCTAGTCCCTTTTCTAACTGCAGCTTGGTTCTTAGACACTTTTAGATGACTTTCAACCACTCTTAGGCACCAAATAGTATAATAAGGAGGGGGATTGACACTTTGCTGGAAAAACATAAGTGGGTAGTGTTAATAAATGGAAATGGGTGTGGTTTTTCCAAATTTACTATAACAGGAGGGTTGTTAATAGTTGGGGGGTCAATGCTCAATATACAATATACAGTACAGTACAATAAGAACAAATTTTCACCATGATTCTACCAAAACCCTTTAGATAAATCTACTTACTTTTAGAACGTCGTCTCCACAAGTGTGTACTTGTTGCTATCTTGTACAGTCTGTTTTGATTTCCTTACTTGTTGATATAAATTTGCGCTCAAAAGGTCATTGTAGTTTATTTACCTATCCTTTGTAAAACTTTGACATCTTTAGTTGGGGTGGGGTGCGAATAAAGTTGGAGGGTGGATTTTCTTCAAAATTACTTAGTTGGGGGTGTTAGTAAATGGAAACGGGTGTTGAAATTTTAAGAAATTTGCAATCGGCCCCCCAACTATTCGGTGCCTTAGAGTACTGAGTGTTTCATGAAGTATGTAAACTTGAATTGGTTTCATGTGATGTTTTTTACCGTTTTTAGTTACCAACCAGCTCCGTTTTTTGTTCTGGATGAAATTGATGCCGCCCTTGACAATACAAATATCAATCGTGTATGTACTCTGTTACATATGCTCATTGCGATTATCGTGCACTTAAAATTTGCTTACTCGCAATTTACTCTAGCATGTTCATTGAGCTGTATCCTTGAAAAAGAAATCGTAGTCATAGTCGTTGCCGTGATCGTTGCCGTGGTCGTTGCCGTGATTGTTGCCGTGGTCGTTGCCGTGATTGTTGCCGTGGTCGTTGCCGTGATTGTTGCCGTGGTCGTGGTCGTGTCCGTGTAGACTTGTGATATAAAGCATAGTTTCTTCAAAAGCACATTTTTTGTGCATTTTAGCTAGTCTTGCTTTGTGGCTGTCAAAGTCAGAAGTTCTTGCTCAACGCTGGTAGAGGATAGTATGAAATATATAAAGTCTAAAAGTCTAGCTGAGAAGTGTTCTAGTAAAAGATCTAGATATTTATATTGTGCGATGGAAGCGTGTTCATGTAGTTTCTGCATTGCTGTACTATTCCTTGCACTCGTCGCTTTCCGAAAATGCGTTTTATTGGATCTTCTTGTTCCCTCAGGTTGCAAGGTACATTAAAGAACAAACACAAAAGAATTTTCAATGCATTGTAATTTCCTTAAAGGAGGAATTTTACTGCAAGGCTGATGCCCTTGTTGGTATTACGTTAGAGGTATGATTTCTATTCTTCCAAAACTTTAACTTTGTTAACTAGTTTCAGTCCATGCCAGGAGATAAGTGCGCTCACGCCTAGCTGCCTGTACCCACCAAAGGTGTAATCGAGAGTTAGCGCTGTTTTTTTCCTAGAATGTTTGGCCTTCATTATACTTCCTGAAGCAAATTGTAACATGGCTGCTGAAATGTTTAGTCTACAAGGTAGTGCTACCTAGTGAAACAATATGTGGACAAACTGGTTTTAACTTTGCAAAGAAAGTAAATCTGTGATACGCTGTGCTTGTTTTTTAAATATAGCGTTATGCTACCTAAAATTTTAAGACTACACGATTGGTACCCACCCATATGCATAAGCTAGAGCTCGAAAATCACCCGTGCCATAATCACTGTTCATGTAGAATCGCACATGCCAAATGCGAACTTTTTCGTATTTCGAATGCATGAATCTTTGATTACACATGCAGTTTCAAGTATTTCAGAGCCTATCATGCTTACAAGTTGAGACTCTAGGAGAACTTTGTTCAAAGAATAGACTTCTAGTTTCATGTTGTTTATTTAGTATATGTTTAATGTTTTAACTTACATCTGTTTGTTGATTTAATTTTAGTTTATTTAATCCTGGTTGACTATTTATTATGGTTTTTATTTAAAAGACTTTGATGCAGTGTTCATATTATGCCCCCTCTTCTTCCGTGATGACGTAGAACGGCCCTTTAAGTAGAAAACTTTAACAGTTAAACGCGCGTAGATCGTATCTCTTCGGACCAGGTAAAAGAATCCAAAGTCCGACTTACACGTCAGTAGTTGTTATTAGCTTCTGGTACTCAGTTCTTGTTTCGTGTGCAGCCAAACTTCAAGAGTTAGGCAATGCTGTTAGACAACATTGTAGCCTTTCAATCTTTACATACATCAGTTTCAGAGCAAATACGTTATTAAGCATGCAGCTGATGTGATGCCCCTATGTACAGCTACACTAATGCTGTTACTAGTAGTACAAAGCATGAGCTGCATCCTTCAGCATGTTTTCTCATCAGAGCTACTGAAATCAAAATCAAAATCGGGGTCATTCAGTTAGTACATACGCACCCAAATGGCAAAAAATTGACCCCCTCTCCCATCGTAGCACATTTACGCTTGTTACGACCCCCCATTGCGTACGCACTCTTACCTATCTCATCCCCTCCCCCTATTTCTAACTGGATTTTATTTAGATATCTAATCAATAGTTCCATAGAGAAAATTACTAAAACATTTGAGAGACAGGAAAATAATCTCAGTAAATGTTTTATAAAACAGTAATGAAAGTCGTCGCCAAAGACAAAAAAGTATGATAAAAGTAGTTTGCATATGAAAGTATAATAAAATACATGTAAACAGGGACTATTTTGCGTACTTACTGAGATGTGTCAACCCCCCTCCCCCTTGTACGCATGGTGCACGCTTTTGCTCAACCCCTTCCCTACCTTAGCACTAAGAGAATGGCCCTAATGCAATGCTGTTTTCTCGAACTAACTTCAAAAGAGTTACAATTTGCGTAAGTATCCAACTTGTAGAGTCGGACATGGATATGCATATAAAATGCTTACAGCATTTGCTACTACCGGGCTGGGAACGTATTTCTTTATCCGACTTGTAAAATGCCCGATTTAGGCACATCCGACTGGCATGAGTTTAACTGTAAATACCAAAATTTTCATTGGATACGTTTGGTAATCAGGAAAGTCTAGAAAAACTTATACAGTTGCAAACTCTTATCGTTCAATATTTTTCTTTGTTGATTCATTTGTTAATTATTTCTCATTCTTATTTCTTTTCTTATAGCCCGATTCGGATTGCACAACGACGAAAGTTCTCTCCCTTGATCTAACTCAATATCCAGAGTAGACTCAGCCTCGTTTCGTTGTTTTTCCTTCTGTTTGTAAATTGATAAACAAAGAGTTATTCGTTTTCACTTATATTCATACAGGTTCAAAGTTCAACTCGTGTTGTTTTTCGAGCTATCCTGTTGTAAACAAACAAGAAAAATTAATTTGAGACTAAGACGCCGTTTACTCGATATTGGATTCATTTAAATCCGATATCGTGTAAACAGGGTCCCAAAGAATGCTAGAAATAGGCGAATAAATAGTCTTTGGAAAGAAAGTGCTGTTAGACTAATGTTTGATTTTTTCAGTTGAACCTAAGAACTCTCAAGGAGGGTGCCAATGTAATCTTGCTTTCTCGACTATTTCAAAGCTTTAATCCACGAAGGCAGAACGCCTTTTGGCCATATGCTCCTGTTAATGACTGTGGTCTAAATGTCGTTTCTGTTAAGCGCAGAAACCTCTCTCTATCATCGTAACATTGTGTGAAGAATCTTCTGGAGCAAGCAAATCAAAGATGGTTAAATTGGTGGTTTTCCTTCCTATAGGATCGTTGATAGTTGACCATCCCAAATGTTGTATCAGCGATGCATCTGAGACATCGTATGAGTAGTCTGTTCAATTTTTGCAGCAATATTTTTTGTATTTTGTAAGGTATTGATTTGTAATGCACTAAAGTAGCCCCAAGCGAAGCAACAGACAGTCCCTAGTGTCAGGTAGCCCTGTCTACAAGTTGCTCGAAATTTCCTGAAAAGTAGCTCCTTTTCAAGAGAGTTGCCAACCAAAATATCAACCACGCCCATATTCACCGAATGATTAACTAATTGATAACTTTTGGACCAAATGAACGATTTTCAAAAGAAATAAACTGTCTGTCTTCAGCTTGGATGTTTCTTTACATATTGTTACATCAAATCTCAGATTTTTCTTAACTGTTTCATAAATTCTTGAAATTTTCATTAACAAAAACAACCTCTTGCAACTGTGATACAAGAGATGAAATGTTCAGGTTTTGTGAAACATTTCATGGATGATGCTCTATACTTTCTGGTTTGATCAAAAATCTTTCTTACAAGCCCAGTTTTTTCCAGTTAGCATTTAAAGCTTAGCCTACCTTTGTTTCTTAAAAGTCTCTTAACTGCTGCTTTATTATAACCTGTTTTTTTAGAGGCACTTTTTCATAGAAGCACGTACTACCTAATAGTAAAACTAAATGATTGGACAAATATATTCTCGACACAAGCTATATTCTACACTTTTAATTGTTTCACTCGTAGCAGGTGCATGACTGTGACTATCGAGACACCAAGGCTTAAAAGTTACTCGATGCACTGAAAGTTGCTCAACAAGCTGAAAGTTGCTCAACAAGCTGAAAGTTGCTAAAAAAAGTCTAAAGTTGCTAAAAAAAGTCTAAAGTTGCCGAGCAGCATGTTAACAGGGCTAGTGTGAGGCACGTACGTGCACGGGGGCAATGCCCCCAAAGGAAAATTTTTGCATAGTTTCCCTAGGACATGCTCTCCAGTAACTTGCTTGCCTAATGTTCAGCAATTTGCTGTTGATCGTTGCAGTAAAGCCACGTGCTTTATATAGTCTCCGATAATACTGTAAGACATAAGAATATTTCCTGTCCAATCATGAAAAATATCATGAAGTTTATGCTTCCTAGGAAGGGTTAGATCGCATACGGCAATAGTTCGGTGAAGGAGAAGCGCCCGAAAGTTCATTTTTGCGTTTCTACAACGTCATTTCCCATATGTAACTGTGTTTGTTTAGTTATTCTCATTAAATTACAAGTATGTAGAGGTCCCGGGACAAACGAGAAAGAGGAGGCCCCCCTGCCAGCGAAGCTAGCAAAACATTACTGCTGGTTTACTTTATAAGGCCCCCAGACGTTGAAGCACTGGTTTTATGAGCTCCTGGGGCAATATCCCCCCTGTCCCCCTCACGGCAGCCCCGACCATTGTATGTAGTGAGCGTTAAACTATATATTTCGATGGTAGTGAGTGGGACTGGAACAACTGGAGCTTCTCAGCTTTGCGCATGCCCATCAGCATTTCGGTGATGGGGTTAACGCAAATGGTTCTGAGCCATCCTAATAATTAGTAACCAACTAAACAGTAGAGGATAAATCATAAATGCCATCCGCCAATTTCAGATACCATACTTCTGAATGAGGTATCGCATCTCTCAGTCATAATACCAGTTTTTGTCCATTTCGTAGGAAACCAGTTAATAAGCAACAAAGAATTAGACCGCCTAAAATTTAAGAAACTATTAGAACAACAAGAAAATAGCTAAGAAACTTTAGATAAATAGCTCATTGAAATATTGAAATCGTTGCCTGGCTCAACACAAAGCTGAACCAAAACAATGAGAACGTAATATTGCTTTAGATTTTAGCTCGCATTGGTGTATTTTTTTGATTTAGTACTAATAGTTTGTTACATTCACGTTTCGCTAACGTTTTCACTGTTATTTAGTTCGTTAAATTCAGAAATGTTTACTACTAAAATGTGACCAACGATTAAGAAGCTGTGAGGTTTCTTATACAAGATCGTGTACATCTGCAGCAAAAAGAAGAGCTCTCAGTACTTCCTCCAAAGAAACTTTTTATTAGCTTAGCCCCCATTTTGTAGTCAACTTATAATTGAGCCTAGTGGCGTAGCCAAAGAAGGGTGCGCGTGGACGCTGCAGCCAGTTGTCATTTTTTTCATTTTTACTTCATTTCATTTATTACCAAGCAACCTCAAATACAATTTTACAAACTAAATAACATTACAGTTAACTACATAACATATAAACTTACCATACTACACAAAAAAGAACTCTACAAGATTGTATTTAAGATTAACTGATTAAGGAGGAGCTCTCTAAATAGATTAACTAATAGAGAGAGAGCCCCCCCCCCCTATAAAAACAGGTAAATCCAATGCAAGACAAACGTGCTACCAGATTTTTCTCACAACGAGACTCCAATGAAGATATTGAGCTAATACGAGCTTAAGATATGAGCTTTCAATTTGGATCGAAAAACTGTGACAGAGCTAGCAACACGGATGAATAAGGGAAGTGTTTCCCAGAGTTTAGAACCAAAATATTGAATTGTCTGAAGACCATACATAGCAGTATTTTTAAGGGATTTAAAGAGATCACCTCTGGTTGCCTGTCAGGTTCCAATTTTGTGAACAGTTGTGTTAGGATGAAAATAGTTGTGGAAGTGAGAAGGGGCTAACCTGTTAATTGCTTTATAAACAAAAGTCAAAATATTTAGGTGCAGAGCATCCTCAAGCTTGAGAATTTTGAGTGATTGAAAGATTGATACTGAGGGTGCTGAGAATCTTTCAAATTCGATACAACGCCGAACTTTCTTCTGTAGTTTGACTAGTGGGTTAAGGTAGGAAGCGGAAGTAAGGCCCAAGCAACGAGAACATAAAGGAGGAATGAAGATAACAGCGAGTTGTAAAGACTGATTAGGGTTTGAAGTGGACAATGGTGGCGCAGTTTAAAGAAAATGGGCCAGGGCAATTCGCAGGGCAATTTTATGCCTTTGCAGGGAAATGATAACAAAGATACGTGTCGTGTATAATAATTTCTGTGCACACTCCGATTTGAACTATCTTTCCCTCAGCGTACTAACGTGAGATTTGTTTCTGGCGTTTGACTACATGCATTAGACACTAACATGATCGGTTAGGCGTAGCATTTCGTTTCTAGGTTAGATGATCAGTTTCCCTTCAGAGCACAAAGGCCAATGATGACAGCAATGTTCTCCCATGTTCTAAAAGGGCGTTGCTCTAAAACAAATTATTTTGGGGTCAAGCCCCCTGGCCCCCAACCCACATTACCTTCTACATGGAATAAGAACATCTTAGCATCCATCAAATTAGGATTTTCATCATTGGTACACATGGCGTTGTGCTTTACGTTTGTTGCCACTGCAATGGTGCTCTTTTACACATCATGTTATGAATGAATTTTTCGCAGGGCAAGATTGACGTCTGCGGGGTAACAACCTCTGACACCCCCCAATGAAAGTATCCTAGTTACGCCCCTGGCTGCAACCCCAACACATTTTGGACATTGATAAAACGTGGGTGAAAAGTTAGCACTACTATCTGCGAGACCTCCATGACATTTATGTTACCGGAAGCTGACGGATGGCATTTATCCTCGACCAACTAGAACTAGAACCTGTACGAAGAGAGCGAGAATTAAGGAGACATGATGAATAATTGCCGCATTATTTTTGCTGCCCTTACCTTATTAGTTATTGATGTTGGCTTGAATACTTTGACAGTATACCTGGCACGTAAGGAGAATTTTGACCAACAGATATCCAATTATTCATTTGGACAGTCGACAATCGATTTAGTTCTTCCTAGCTACCTCAGATTTTGTCTTGTTGTTGGTTTTTTACTTGGAATCCTGAGAGGGAAGCAAGAGGGCGTGAAAAGGCTGAAAAGCATCCAACGAACTGTGGTAAATTTTTCTGTAGCTCTGAGTTTAATTGCTGCAGTAAAGTTACTTTATTTTGCTGAGGACAGCAAAGCTGAACTGGAAAATGATGCAAGCGTAAAGGCGGTATTCTGCATTGCTTTATTCTCAAATGTTACCCTGTACTTCCAATGGCTGTTGATGCAGGAGGTTAAATTTGGAGCGTCAACGTTGCATTGTGTGGTTAATGAAGAGGCACTTGATTTGGAGAGAGAAAGTCTATTATCAGATACATCGGATGGCTCTTCGAGATCTGATTCAGCTAATGGAGGTGATGACGATTCTAATTCGGGTGATAACGATGATAATGATGAACAGAAATCTAGAAAGAGAGACCGGTCAATTAATTCTTCAATATGGAAGCTATTGAAATATTCTAAACCAGATGCAGGGTTCATATTCCTTGGCTTTGTTTTCCTCCTTATTGCTTCAGTTTGTGATATAGTTCTTCCATTCTGCTATGGCCAAGCAATTGACGCAATAGCAATAAGGCAGTCTTATCCAATGTTCAAAAAGTACATCATTCTAATGGTAGTCATTTCGCTGGGTGCAAGCGTTGCAGGTGGATTGAGGGGGGCAACTTTCACTTATGTGATGGCAAGATTTACTATCAGGATTCAGAACTTCCTGTTTCAGCACATTATGGCCCAAGAAATTGGTTTTTTTGATTCAAGGAGAACTGGTTCCATTGTTTCAAGATTGTCATCAGACACAACTAAAATGGGTGATCAGATATCTTTAAATTTGAATGTTTTCTTGAGAAGTTGTATAAGAATTGCTGGGATCCTTGTCTTCATGGCAAAATTGTCTTGGAAGTTGACCATAACTACGATTATTGGTACTCCAATTCTGGTGATGATATCAGAGGTGTTTGGTAAATATTTTGAAAAAGTCACTAAAATGGTCCAGGATTCATTGGCAGTAGCAAATGAGGCAGCAGAGGAATCTATCTCATCAATCAGAACAGTCAGGAGTTTCGCAGCTGAGAACACTGAAATTAGGAGGTTTAGCTCAAGATTGAAAAAAACATTCAAACTTAAAGTAAAGGAGGCAATTGCTTTTGGTGGATATCACAGCAGTACAGAAATTTGCTTTCTGGCAATGGAAGTTGTTGTGTTGTTTTATGGTGGCCATCTGGTAATGAAGGGAGATTTGAGTGGAGGCTATTTGATATCATACACATTCTACAGCTTTGAACTTAGTAGCTGCATTGAAGACATTGGAGATATATTTACTGGTTTGATGGAAGCAGTAGGGGCATCACATAAAGTATTTTCATATATTGAGAGAGAGCCAAAGATTAAGAATGATGGCACTGTTATACCAAGGGAATTCAAAGGAAGAATTGAGTTCCAAAATGTCAGCTTTTGTTATCCATCAAGGCCAGATTTACCTGTTTTAGATAATATTTCATTTACTGTTGAACCTGGAGAGATAATTGCCCTGGTTGGACCAAGTGGAGGTGGTAAAAGCACCATCGTGAAATTATTGCAGCATTTTTATGAGGCAAGTGTAGGCAGTATTTTAATTGATGGAATTCCAGTGCAAGATTTTGATCATCATTTCATTCATAATAGGATGGCATTGGTTGCCCAAGAACCAACACTTTTTGCAAGGTCTATAGTTGATAATATTAAATATGGTATGGAAGATGTAGATGATGAAAGGATTAAGGAAGTTGCAAAGCAATCAAATGCTCATGACTTCATAACAGAAATGCCTGAAGGGTATGACACTGAAACAGGAGAAAAAGGTGTGCAACTGTCAGGAGGTCAGAAACAGAGAGTAGCAATAGCAAGGGCATTGATACGAAATCCATCGATTTTGATACTAGATGAGGCAACAAGTGCATTAGATGCAGATAGTGAATATTTAGTCCAAGAAGCAATCAATCATAGTCTTGCTGATAGAACTGTTGTTATTGTGGCACATAGACTTAGCACTATTGAAGCTGCTGATAAAATATTGGTAATTGACAAAGGTTGTGTGATGGAGCAAGGTAGACACCAGGAGCTACTGCAAAGAGATGGCATTTATGCAAGACTAGTAAACAAGCAGTTGCATGGGAAAGACCAGAATGGAAGTAGCCTGGAACCATGCAATGATATGGATGAACCAGAATCATTGAGTCATCGGGTGAGAAGTGATTCTAAGAGCTCAAATCATAGCAAAGATTCTCAAATTGGCAGTTAATTATCTCAGTTAGAATGATAATAGAGTAGCTCTGTCTCTTGTCCAACAAGAGATAGGCTTCCCCAAACTTTTGCTCAAGTTATTACAGAAATAAAAATGCAATGATGAGATTAGTATTTGGTTGTAGGAAATTGCATATCAATTGTGTGCTAGCAATGAGGCCTGTAGCATGTCCTCCCCCTTGAGAGCACTTGTTATGTTGCAAAATGATATTTTTTGCATATTTCTTGATGTCTGAGGGGCACCATTTTGAGGTTTGAGGAGACACTATTATTCATGAAAGTGCCCTCCTGAAAAAAGTTGCCCAGCGTACTACTGCTTTATTTAGCATTTTTTAAAGCCAGTTCATTGTCCCTCTTCAGATTTGAATGAAAGAAGCTAGGAAAGGTGAGGAAGGTAATTAACACAAAGTTTTGCAGTTTAATTTTTAATTACACACTCAATCCTTTACCTAAGTCACTATCTACATGAGCTACAACCAACTCTAGTACACAATCAGCTTGTATTAATTTCAACTTAGTGAAATAACTCTCAAAGTCTGAGTCAAAGTGCACAGATCCATTATACCTCAGAGCCTTTATATTAATTTTGACTTGTTGTCAGGGATGATTCTAGCCTGAGAAAGCTGGAGAAGATGAGTAGCTTGGCAGTCCTGGGACAATGGTGTTTAGGACTAAAACACTTTAGAAATAGCAGTTGTCTTTGCAAGCTTTTCCAATGCACTTGCTAGAAAAATAGTGGCTGACCTTCGATACGTAATTCCAGTGTAGATACATCACAAATTGATGTTATCTCCTTGAAGTAATGCCCAGACCTTTTCGTTTTACTCGAACAATCGCCCTCGCTCGCGCAAACCTCCTGCAATTGTGGCTCAACGCTCAATTTTAGACCACCACAAAAAGTAAAGGATTTGCTGTCAGGCCCGTAGCTTCTATGTCCTTCACGCTTCTGATGGGTGCCAACGAAGCAAAAAGTTTCATCGCTAAATTGCCCCCCTAGGCTGATTTGCGCGTACATTGTACTGCCCTCGTGTTAATGCCTTCACGAAAAGGTCTGGAAAAGCCTATAAATTTCCTATACATCATTAAAAGTAGATACTCTAGTGTCTCTAATAGAAGGGGGAGGCAATAGAAAGGGGGTTTTCTTATCGTCCGATTGTTAATAGAAAGGGGTGCGAATAGACGGGGGTGTTCATGTCGGCTAGTTTTCAATAACAAGAGGGTGCTAATAGAAGGGGGTAGGCATGTCGGCAGCTTTTCAATAGAAAAAGAGTGCTAAGAGAAGGTAGTCCATGCTGATAAATTGTTTTATTAAACGGTAATTTAATTTTCTGCGTGTTCTGATCATGATCGAATTGTAAAATGTATTAGAAGGGGTATTAATAATCAACGGGAGGGGGGAAGAAAAGTTCTCCTGAAATTAATAGACCGTCTGTTAGAGACACTAGAGTAGTAGCTAAATTCCGTATGTATAGGGAACTTATGAAGTGCGCAGAACTTTCTTCAAGCCATGCCCCTACTCCCTAACACTGCCTCCAATAGTTGTTCACTATGTTGCATAAATACCATTTATTAGCACAAGCCTTCCCTCTACTCGATACTGGGAAGCAGCTGAGGTGGTTCATTAGAGCTATCCTCATTTGATTGGTTTGAATATTCAAAGAACTTGTAAAAAGCGCTATTGTTATAACACACAAACACAATATGTACTTTCGTTAAAGTGCAATAATTTCAATGATACGAACTATTTGTTTTGATTTTGATCAAAATAATTATTACGTCATCAAAATAACTATTAGAAGTACCTACTATATTGTCTGTTGTCGAAGTAAACCGTGGACAAGCGCTGACTTATGAGATTTATGATAACTGCTCTATTTTGTTGCATTTTATTCCAATGTATTCGTATGTTAATTTTTTTCTTGTATACTCTTTCGTCCCTAATACAATGGGGGCTCGAATAGTCGGGGGCTAGAAAAATCCTCAAAACCTAATTAACAGGGGGGTTGGAATAAACTACGTGGTTGGAAAATGGCAATGATTTCTTGTCGCAAATTTATATCAATGCAACATAGCCAAGTCCAAAGCATTAGACAGCGCTGAGCCATACAATACATGCGATCACAACGTGCTTTTCTTGTGATATTTTTTAGTTGCAAGCCAAAGTATCTCCTCTAAAAATTGCCTTGGAAGTGATAGCCGGGGGTGCTGAAATAAAAATGTCCTGGGTGGAAAGTTTTTGACAAATCAATTAACGGGGAGGACATCTATTAAGCACCCAAGAGTAGTTAACCCGAAAGCGAGTTATATGTTGCCTAGTTTTAGCGAGACGTATGCATACGATGATATTGAAATTAAAAAAGATGCTGTGGAGCTATTTAGTAAACATTATACCCTCAAACAATAGATGATTTGGCCAATCTTAGTGTGGATAGAGTCAGAGTTGAATGTACATGGGGCCCAAATAGCCTATGTCGGGACTAGTTGTAATGAAGAGGAAGTAAAAAAGGGTGGAATCTGGGGCCTTACCCCATATAAAATTTGTTAGAACAACGCCATTTAAATCTAAAGGAAACGCCCTTTTGAGTTTAAAGACGGTAGATTAGGTCAGTGTATTTCAACCTTTTTTGAGCCACAGTACATTTTCTTCTTCTTTCTCTTTACGTCTTTTCCCGCCTTTATGCGGGATCGATGTTTTTGACGAGCCGCCTCCATCTTGCCCGATCTTGGAACTCATTCCCTTCCAGACCTTTCTCCTTAAGATCTACCTTCACATTGTCAAGCCATCTCCTTTTAGGTCTTCCTCTATTCCTCCTCCCTGGTACCTCCATTTCCATGACCCTCTTTCCTACATAATCTTCATCTTGCCTTATCACGTGCCCATACCATTGCAGTCTTCTTTCTTGAACTTTCTTTGAAATTTCTGTCACTTTAGTTGTTCCCCTAATTCTCTCACTCCCATAGTTCATTTTCTACATTGGCAAAAACTTGCGGCACACCACTAGCTAAAAATTACAAAATTACACTCTCT
Source organism: Cassiopea xamachana (assembly GCA_900291935.2). Classification (NCBI taxonomy): domain Eukaryota; kingdom Metazoa; phylum Cnidaria; class Scyphozoa; order Rhizostomeae; family Cassiopeidae; genus Cassiopea; species Cassiopea xamachana. The sequence goes on along the minus strand of OLMO02000001.1, from coordinate 16,511,063 downwards.
ATAGGAATGAGGCAATCAGCTATCTGTTGCCACATGGGCGAATATTACATGTAGGCCAATGGAGAGCTGAACTGGATTAGAGGAGGGGGCACATATGTCAAGGCAATCAGTATCCACAGGTAACTTAGTGGATAACGAGTCTGGAGGCCTGCCCGCAGAAAAATTTTACGAGGTAATACCCTATAGTACGTCGTAAAAGGCCTTTTTGCAAACTAGAATGTGTTCTTTTCATCATTGATTTTCATACTATGAGAGAGAAATTGATCCATCAACACGTTTTCATTAAAGTTTGAAGATTTAGAGCAAGCGAGAAAAGACTACACAGACTTTCCTTTACAGCACTCATACCACTATTGAGAAAGGGTCTAGTCTGTAGTCACACAACAAAATCACAATTCTGTATGCCACAAATCTGCGTGGTGATACTCCAGGATTCTGGAATGTGTAAAAGTAAATTCAGAAATGGCTACAAATCACAGTTGCTAGCACTTCTGTATATAAGCTTCAAGTTCATTTCATTTTTAAAATTCCATACATACAAATCTTGAATGACAATAGACTATATAAATATATAATTTAAATCAACATTGATTAAGAAAGAGAAAAATTTAAAACAAACAAAAAGATATTCTAATATTGGAAAAGACCAAGGAGATTTGTATGCAGTAATTTCTTAAAGGAGGACCCCTCTCAATTGATAGACTTATCGAAGAGAGAGCACCCCCTGTAGTAAAAACCTATTACTTTATTTGTTAGTGATTATACTACATCTTCATGGCTCTGAGAAGTCATTACAAATGTTCTATTGGTGTTATCTGGTGGAGAACAGTTGCACTTTGAGTACATACTTTAGTGAATTATTGAGCAGGCCATGCGACTTTGATCCCCATCCCCTTCTACCATATACAGGCGTGATTGTATTACTTTTACTTTGCCAGTCTTTACAGCACAGAAGCTCGACCATGACAATATTTACAAAAAATGGTTAACCAACCTTAATTTTGAAAAGGTGATATTGCATAATTTCTCAAGGCACACATGAAGATCTCTCATAGCACACTAGTATGTCGTGGCACAGTGGTTGAAAACCACTGGATTAGGTCAACGATAGGGATAGGATAACCAAAAAATGATCTCTAATCCTTGTCATTTCAAAATTACAAAGAAAAGGAAGGGGGCTGGGCATTCTCCTTCCTCGAGAAACAGAAGGGGGCTGAGCCCCCCTGGCGCCTCTTCTGCAGTCCTTGATATGGTCTCCAATAATGGCAGTCCTACACACCCCTTGAAATGCATTTTTCTCTACAAGGAATAGATAATATGGTAGTCCACTCTGTCAATACTCTATGAGTTGTCTAAAATTCTTGCTATATCATTCTGATCCATGAAGAACGTTTATGCCTGAATTAAGTAAATTTGGCTCTAGTACTTCGAGATAATATGATTTCTTAAAACTGCTAATTGTTTCCGCTTGCACTGAGTTCTAATATTATCTCATTCAGCATTTTCTGGCACATGTACAAAGTTCTTGGCACATGGAAGCACCCTTTAAAGGGTCCTCCTTTGAAATTGTGTGTGACACAGCCCCTTTGGTTCAAGTAGCCATACCATTCCCCGTGCACTGCGTCTTTGAAGCTGTTTAAAGCGTATTTCATTACTTTCTTAAATGTTTCAAAGAAATGTTCATCTTTGGTTACTTTATATGCCATCAAAAATGAGATCATTGCCTCGCAAATAGGCCACCAAAGTTTCATGTTCCATTCCAGTTGTACCGGAGTGTACCCATCAGCATCAAGAAAGTAAAATAAGCCACCATGATCTTTATCCCACCCTATTTCATATGGTAGCTTGATAAATTTCTCCAAAGCTATATTTCGCAACTCAGTACTCCCGATTTCTTCTGCATACTCCAAAAGAAACCATCCTGCTTCAAGAGCGTGACCAGGATTCATCAGCCTCCCAGCTGAGCCACTCATCTCCTGCCCCTGCGGGGTGACATTCTCAAGAATCACAGTTCCATTTCTCTGTATGTGCTTTAGAATCTCTTCCACTGCTGTTTTCTTCCAGTGACCGAATTCTGCATTGTGTTGAGGAAAGCAATAACATACTTGACTAACGATACCGAGTATGATCATTGGGGAGCTGAGCGGACTGCATTCTGCTCTCCCTTCTAACGGCAGATGGCCGTCTGGAAGGTCCCCCGTCTCGTGCCATTTGACAATACATCGTAACATCTCCACCGCTTCGTCCTGCAAAACAAAATCACAAGTAGTAATGCCCTCTGAAGCTTCATTCCTTTATTATCTATTTCAAAAATTTGCCATTCTAACCTCAACAAATGGCCAAAGTCCTGTCGTTCCCAGTTGTGCTGAAGGTAAAATAGAAGGCACAGAATACACGCTTTGAATTTTAAACGCCACGCCTTTGCAATCGCCAGAAAACAGCATCACCCCTAGTTTCTATTCTTAGGATTCTGAGGAAACTTACAGCAACTGGAGGGACAAGCTCAATAACTGTGTGGGCACCCCCCCTAGTTGATATGCTATAAGAGGTCCTGGTTCCCTTATTTTGTACTTTTAGATGATATTTAATGGTTAAGTTGGCAGCGTTGGCCATCTCAGAAAATGGGAGCAATCCATTCAACTGGCTGAAAAATCTGCTAGAAACGATCATGATATTCTTTCAAAGTCGCCTGTAAGAGCTATACTTTACCATGAAGAAGACCAGGGGTGGCGCCAGCTAGGAAAAAGGCGGGGTGGAGACGCTAGTGGGGTAAAAGAAAATATTTTAAGCTTCACGTCTTTTAGAGTTTTATAAAATGCCCTTTAGAGAATACAACAAAATTATGTTGATTGATGATCCTTATACAGAGAAGGAACTTATATCCGTATCAGGAGCGTCATCGCCGGGGGGTAAGGAGTATGACCCACCCAACTTTTTTGAAATCGTGAAAATTTCATATGAACGAAAGCTAAGAACAATCCTACCCAAGTGGGCTAGTCAACTCAGGTGGGATAGCATTGAGGTATTTTTATTTGGTGATTATACTATATAGTATTAAACTAAGCTTGAAACAAGTAGAACATTTCAAATATTTAGGCTGCACGCTAGTATGAAATTGTCGAGAGGAGAAAGAAATGAACATAAGACTTGGACAAGCAAAATCAGCCTTCAAGAAAATGAAGTCAATTCTCTGCAATAAAAACTTGAGATTCAAATCACGCTTTCGTGTGTGCAATTGCTACATTTATCAAATTTTTACCTACTGCTCAGAAACATGGAATATATCAAAAGTCATTGAATCAAGAATTAAGGCATTAGAGATGTGGTGCTTTAGGTGTATGCAACGAATTTCATGGAGAGCAAAAAAGTCAAATGAAAATGTCTTCAGGCAAATTGGCCTTAATACAGAATTGTTGAAATCAATCGAAATGAGACAAATGAAATTCTTGGGTCCTGTAATCAGAAAAGAGAAATTGGAGCATCTATCTCTAACTGGATTGATACCTGGAAAAGAGCACGAGGGAGACAACGACAAACATAGCTGCAATTGTTCGGTAAAAGCCCTTCCACTCTTATCCCTGACGCATATGACAGAAAAGCATGGAAACAGTTACTCATGAGGCAATCAATGTCTGGATCAGACAGGAGACAAGATGACAATAATGATCATATCTGCACTTTGAAAATATGGGCGTAGTTGCAGCAGGCCACACCAAAACTATGGCCGTGGTTGCGCCTAGAGCCCCCTTTCTTAACATTTTTAGAAATCCCCACTTGTGTCAATTACTATGTTTACATACTGGTTTCTGATATAAATAACTTGTAATCCATGTAATTCAACACGAAACACGTGACGATCAGGTGATACACGGTTTTTTTCTTTATAAGAAACCTAGCTGCTTGCACAGTGGTTTCCTCTGGAACAAAAACTTGCATCAATTCAAACAGGGGCGTCTTGGTACCTATAGAGTAGGGGGACCACGCTCAGTGATTTGCCGATAAAACTCAAGAAATTGTCCGACGAAGCATAACCATTTCCGAAAATCCGACGATTTCGAAAAAATTGGGAGCCATAGCCCCCTGCCCCGTGGCCACGACGCCCCTGAATTCAAACTAGCCGCCAGTCGTACTCTTTTGTGCTTAATTGTAGGGGGGTGGAATCAGCAGGAGGGTGGATATTTTTGTCGATTGTCATAAAGTGGAGGGGTAGTAATAAAAGGATCTGTGAAATTGAAAAAAATAAACACATGTGAAACGTAATTCATCATAATTACTATCGTTGAATTCTTAATGCACTTCTTCGGTGGCCAACTTTATACTTGGTTAAGATTCCTTGATACACGAAAGGTCTTTAGAATCGTAGTAGAGATCACACATTTTAATAGCTATTAACTTTTCATATATCTTTACATTAACTGTACAAGTGGCTCGGCTAGGTGACTCGCGTCCCTGCCATTGAACCTTCTAACTCTAACTCATGATTCACATTTTGAGTTTTAACTCCTTCCTTTTTCTAATTCTAGTTCTCTACGAGGGGTCCACTTAAACAGTGTAGAAGTACTGCTTTAAGGTGCATCAGCATTTTTTCCGACATAGAGTAATCGTTACTCAGCAGAAGTACAATAAAAGTATACCTTGTCTAGTCCTATATGACGCAAGGGAAATAATACTTAATCCTTAAACAATAGAGTGGAATGCTGCGTAATACACAGTCACTATTACGGGGATTCCTATGGGCTGGTCTCCGGAAGGTGCCTGCGATGCATCGGCGATGGTACGCAGGCAGATATCTTTTAATGGAAACATTCTTGTTCCGTCGTCTGCGATGCATCGGGGACATCGTAACAACATTGGGAGAGTAGAACCATGATCTACTTCCCCGATCGTTGCGATGCTTTCCGGGCATCGCAGATGGCTTTAAAGTATAACGAAACACTCAACTGCGATGCATCGGCGATAACCTATATTTTTGTATTCCACGTGACATGAATCGTCCAATATCAGATAACTTCAATCACAATACTTTTACGTAATGTTTACACACACACAAACTTCTTAAAATATCTGTCCTTGGTTACAAGCCCTTGGTTACCGATTTCCTTATGGAAACACTCATCGGCGATGCATCGCAGGCACCTTCCGATTATATGGAAACATGCTTACAATTATATGGAAACACGCTTACGATCATATGAAAACCAGCCTTATGGTGTGCCTAGCTGAAGGGAATGGAAGGGTTAATGATCCCATTAGATGGTGTCAAGCAAAAATTGGATGGAGTGATAGACAGTGTTCCACATGGCAAGGGTTGTGAAGTGCTTGATGGAGAGTTGACTCCTGAATAATGGGATGAAAATGGCATTAGAAAATTTGCTGATAGTGATGATTCCCACATTTAGCTAAAATGGGGGGACATTATAAAATGCTATGAGGGGTAAAAAATTTCAAAAAGTGCAATATGACCCCCTAAAATTAAGCAAAAAATAGCGAGAAAGTTTGTGAGTACATTAGTTTCCGGGGTCATAGAACAATCGAAACAATGGTTACCTCGTATTCTTTATTTCCAGTTGCTCTTCCAATTTCTGCCATAGCCATGACGTAGAAGCTTTCCGAAAATATTGTCCGCTGAAGCTTAACAGGTTTCCCGTCTGCTGTAAGGGAGAAGTAACACCTGCTGTCATCTCTTTTTGCATATCTGCGAAGAAACTTAGCTGCTTTTTGAGCAACGTCTAGGATATCTTTTTTGCGATAGGCTTCAATCTCATTGTACAGTCTACTGTAGGTCCAGACCTGTCTACCCAACATCCAAACGTACTTGTGTGTGTCATATACAGATCCATCTTCCGCTAAGCAGCTGAAGAACCCCCCATTTTCAGTATCACTGGAATGGATCAGCCAAAATGACATGACATTATGCAGCTCCTTGCGTAGTTCACTTTCCAGCTTCTTCAATTCGTGCTTTCTATTGTTTGCATCAGCCATTAGCAACAGGTGAAGTCAAATCAGAGCCAAATGCAAAGATGCTGATTTTGGGCCTATAATCAGTACAAATACCACTATTAGAAACAAAGCTAAGCTCGCTGCGTCCAAACTCACCAGCAAAGTTTTTCACCTCCTTCAATATCTCTGTTACTGTCACTTCCTTGTATGCGATGCACTTTGACACGATTCAAGCTGCGTATGCTTTCTCACGCTGTGTCTTGTTCCGTTTACTCTTTTCCCATCCTTCAGCAATGCCTTCAACTGAAAATGGGCGTTGCCTGTGGCCGTGCACAAGGGATGGGCCAGGAAGCGATGCCACCCACTTTTGTCAAGTAAAATTTTTTCGATTTGCAAGAAATATAACTTTGAGCAGCTGTGTATTACTGGCTGCACATTTGTGTGTAGAATCAACAAAAGTATAGAAATACGGGGTTATTGGTACATCTTCATTTTTATAAAAGTTTTTGTCGCCTAGTATCAACAATTTCTTAGCTTTTTAGTCGATTTCTATATTTTCAGTTCCAATGTTTTGTGACTTCATATTGGTGGTGCGCGGTGATAAAGCCCCATGTCCAAGCTTACAAAACTTTGAAATTATAAAATCTATATTCAAGAAGACCAATAAACACATTTCATGACTGTTGGGGAATACCCCTAGCGTTGAGGAATACCCCTAGCATTGCGCCACATTCATACCATAGCCATGCACAGTATTCTCAAGTACTTTTAGAATATTCTGGAACATTTTACCATGCCACTTATCGTACCATTTATCGTGCCACATTTGTGCCATGCCATCACATTTGTACCATGCCATCATCGTACACATTTCATGACCACATAGGCTTCTCCATGTGTAGATCACTCTATTTCTTCCGAAGGGAACTTCCTTCTGTATTCCTTTCAATAGTAAACCTTCATAACATATTTGTCTTATTCAAAAAAGTTATATTCTAGATATTGAGAGCAAAACGACAAATAAGTACAGTGCAGGTACCGTAAATCCTCGAATAAGCCTTCCGTCCCCGAATAAGCTCCCTCAATTATTCCCCCATCTTAAATAATCATTTTTGCAAATACGTCCCCTCGAATAAGCGCCGATGGGGCCTTATTTAAGGGAAGAATAAATTTCACAATGTCGTACTTCAAAAAAGCCCCAAAGAACAATAGCTATGGAGCATTACTTCCTTTGACTGGAGACTAAAAGGCAAAAAAATACGTGACCTTCATAATAATTATAATTATTGACTGCTGAATTTGGTTTGTGAAATAGCCTTTGTGCACTTCTTTAGTCTAGTTGATTGAGAAATTAAGTTGTTTTCTCCAGGGCTTTTTTAAAGAATTTTCGCGTGGGGAGCATTTGTAAAAATGGATTTTTAAGGTAGTTCACTACTCAAAAAACTATTTTCTCTCCTGTAAACAATATAAAGTTGAAAATGGCCTGTCAAACATTTCTTAGATAACTAAAGATAATGAAAATGCAAAAATCCAAAACTTGACAATTACACTCAAAAATTCGATTTTCCAAGATCAATATTTCCCAAGATCAATATGGCATTGAGATACTTCAGGGAAATGTATTCCTGACAACTTACTTACAGGAAAAGAAATAGCTTGAATATGAATCTTAAGGTCTATTGCAAAATTGTGGAATCTAGAAGTCAGACAAAACGGTACATATCACAGATTGTTCAAGAAACTCTTCTTCACAGAGCCGCCTAGAGGAGTGGCCGGGGAGGGGCAAATTTCCCAATAGCTTCAGGGTCAAAGAGGCTTCATAGCATCCAGTACTTCAAGATCTCGGGGCCTCATAAGATAAAGCCATCAGTAATATTCCAAAGTAATTTTCTAGACCCATAAATTTTTCTGTTTGGATCGCTCGCAGAGGGCCTCATCTCACTCTTTTACCCCGTCATCTGAAAGTCTCTCGGCGGTCCAGCTTCTTTATGATCGAACTTACCATTGCACACATCGTGGAGGATGGACAGGCTTCTTTAATACTTTATGACAGGGTTCCACTTAGGCCTCAGCTGCACGAGCAATTTTCTATGACAATTTTTTATTTGCTCGTGTAGATGGATTCAAATGGCAACTTTTTTGACAAGTACACTTGTTCAAAAGCTAGCATGCCAGCTTTTGAACAAGTATACTTTTCATAGAAAATATTGCCATATAGAAAATTGCTCGTGTTACTGAGGCCTTCCATTTTGCTTTCTTTCATATGTGCTATGATATAATTTTGCTGACATAAATAAAAGTGGACCAACAGAAGATAGAGTAATAAGCAAAGCTTTCAACCATTTGGAGTACTGAAATTCCACAACCATGCTCCAGGCCATGAGGAGGTGTTGTATTGTAACATATCTAAAGATTCGTGAAAGCAGGCTACTTGGCAACATTCAGAAGTGTTGCGATGTATTTAAAAAGTGAGCAAAGAACCTCTTTCTACATTCTCGAACTATGTTCAAACAGTATCAAAACCGTATGGAATTGATTGCTTTCTTCATAAATCGATAGATCATGACTACTCACATTAGGTGTACAGAAAGTAGACACCTATCTACATTTTACTAATTACGAGGCTATCTATAATATACACCTTCCACAAGACAAAGTAGAACTACAGAAGAGATACATAAATGATTTACTCATATGCTGCATGGCACTTTCACCAGCAGCTTCAGCGCTATAGCTCTAATGCTATTATATGTCAGATTTGTTTCAAAAATTGGTAAAAAAGTTCCTTTATGTTTTTATTCAATTTGTAACACATTTTCCCAAAATTGCATCTTCCAGCCATCTTGGAGCCCTGATGTTGAAAATTTTCCACCTGGTCCAACTAAGGTGGGCTCTTTATTTAGACACTGGGTATGAGAGAATACTAGTCGTAATGGCGTTGTGAGACAAATCGCAAAAGAAATTGCCCCGTGTAACACTATCTTTGGAGGCCCCAGCTTATGAAGTCCCTGAGATCTTGAGGTCCTGGGTTCATTTGCCACCACGGCAGCTCTGGATAAAATGCATTTCTCCAAGGATGACTTTGGCAAATGATGGGTAACAGCTCATTTCAGGCCACAGAGAAAGAACGGGCTTTGATTTTGCTGGTTTTAACCTCAAAGGATGTACAATACCGCTATGTTGATGCTTCTAGAATACTTCCTCAAGGGAGGAGGAGTCAATCTGTCGACGTCCTGCGAAGGAGAATAAAGTCTGATCGGTCACTCTAGGTAGGTAGGTGGGAAAAGTCTGTCAGATAGAATACATTGATGACTAATAACATAACGGACCAATTTCAAACAGCAGATTCATGGTCGAGTGCAGCAGTTCTGTTACGTGGTTAGCTTGTTTATTGAAGAATTCAGAATTACAAGATTTTATGCAGATGATAGTACCCGTTGTGGATCAGGCCGAAAGACCAATTTATAGTTACAACTGAATTAAGGAAGCTGTCGACATAAGTAGACAATGGGATTAAAACCATTGGAATTTGCTGCTTGCTATCTTGATAGCCCTTATTTTAGAGATAATGTTTATGAGCACGAAAAAGAATTGGAAAGAACGAATGAAAAGATCAAAGGATTGATGAAAGAATGCAAAAATTTAATGAGAGCTGTTGATAGTGAGTATAAACACAAATGACTTTAGATATTAACAGTGTATACCAACAGCAGGTCTGGTTTTTCTGTTTCATGCTGATATTAGTTTATTTATATTGTTTCTTTTGCTCCCTTCACCAGTGTTATCAGGCCAGAAGCATGAACATTCTTCACAGGAGTTATTATTGTGCATGCTGTTTTTCCGTAGAGTTTTCTTTTCATAATAGTTGTAGCTTTCTCTTTTATCTTTCATGTTGTACTTTACTTAAATCTTATTTCAAGGTAAATTGAGCTGAGGTTGTACTCTGTAGAGTTCATGCTTTTGGTAGATTCGCAGTATTGCTGACTCCCCACAATCAGCATTAATTTATTCATAATTGTAGATTGATAAGGATTTCATGAATAACTTTCTGGCTAAATTTTTATTATAAAGTATATGCCCACTTTCCCATAACAAGTCAATTGTCTGCTTCATATTTGTCAACTTCTGTAAAGCGGCTTTTGATTTAGTGTGGTCCACATTACATTCCATAATTCTCCCCCACCAAAAAAAGAAATTACATCAGAGCTGTTAGATATGAGGAAAATTGTGCCATATGTTTGTACACATGTTAATAGCAATAATTAATGCAGCTTTTATAAAATGCAGCTTCTTTATCACGTGAAGTGCCATTGTCATCAAGGGCCCTATTTATAAAACAACTATGATTTATTACAAGAGAATGTAGGGATACGGAAATAAGGTTACAAGCTGAAAAATTTTCAGTGTTTAAAAATAATAAAGTAGTTATCAGTTATCAAGAAAAATTGTTTTGATTTATATTTCAAAAGATGGCATGAGTGCATTTCCACCACCAAGCAAAGTTATAGGGAACACTGACAAAGTTATGCTAGCAGTGTATTAGTGATAGTTTCTTTTCACCAAAGATCTTTGATATGAAGAGAATGGAATGCAGTGAGGAGCATAGTCAACAGTGTAATGGAGAAGTAGTGGAATTTGAACAGTCATGTTGCTTGTAAATGGCTTACTTATCTACTTTTTATTTCCAGATCTTTCAAAAGCCCAACAAAGTTTTTGTAAAGTTCTGAATGACTTTACATTAAATTACATTGGGGAAGTTGATACACCTGATGAAATAGAAATTGGTAAATTGCGTTTATGACAGTTGGTTGTGATAGAAAGTAGATATATAGTCAACACACTTTTTGTGTCATGTTTTGCAGAAAGAAATGCAGATCATTTTTATGCTGGGTATCATATATTTGACTTATCTTTTGATTTTACTTTTCTTGTACATGGTATATTACATTAATCCTATTTGTCTGCAAGTTCTGGTGAATATTCAACATGATGATGAGTTTGTATTTTCTTTCTAGCTGAGTCATTCAATTATTTTGCCTCATTGATTGAAAGAGTAGAGGAAGAAAGAGAAAGAATGGTAATAAGGATAATTGCATATTCATGTTTCTTGGGTGATTGTTAATAACTATAAAGGCAGCAATTTGAGGAAGATGGTTCAAATTTCAAGACCAGTTTCTGTGTGACATGTGCATTGCCAAATACTATAGACTCACACCCTTTGACAACAAGGATGAAGAACTTGTTGCCAGACCCATATATGTATATATATATATATATATATATATATATATATATATATATATATATATATATATATATATATAT
>OLMO02000001.1:16463898-16479110 GCA_900291935.2 Cassiopea xamachana | reverse complement strand
ATGTGGTTTGTCTTTTGAGCAAAACTTGCTGTGTTTGATTTTTCAGTAATAGAGTTATTTCGTATATGGTAAACTCTAGCCATACCGTACGCTAAGCACTTGTGACGTGTGATAAGAAAGTTATAAATTATAGAAGGGCTGGTTGAGTTTTAGTCCCATGATCGTATATCTTCATGTTCTTTTTAAATGAGTTTCACCCACTGGTAGACTGGTCTGAATTAGTCAGGCTTCACATATTGTTTTCATATGCAAGGGTTTCTTATTCCGTCGCAAACTTTCGTATTCCGTCGCAAACTTTCGTATTCCGTCGCAAACTTTCGTATTCCGTCGCAAACTTTCTTATTCCGTCGCAAACTTTCTTTCAATGAACCCTTTTTATCGGCCAAAAATCGATATTACGTTGTTACTGCATTCAAAATGTTAAAGATGGAGTTCAAATTCAAGTAGACAATAGTAATAACGAAGTTGCAAATCATTTTGGCCAGTTTATTTTAGTAAAAGGTTAGAAAAATTTAAGAAAATCTCAGGCTCAATTTCGGGAAAAGTTAAGAAAATTGAAGCTCAGGCAGAATTATGGTTTTCTTATATAACAAAAACGTGTAACTGAATTGTTGTAATAGGAAGCTGGGACTTGCTTTCCTGCTTTGTGAAAAGAAGATATTAGGCAATTTTGTTGTTATCTTTTGTAATTGTAATTGCAGACACCCTTGGTTTCCGTATTTCAAACTATGTCCCATCATTATGAGTCAGTATATTCAAGGTCTTTTCTGTGGATAGAATGGCTAGTCGTATCTATCAAGGAAGTTGGTTTCGTTATTTACACAAGATGATTTTAGCTATTGAAGGAATCTATAAATGTTATCTTTTTTTGCAGGTGGTCTCATGTCAGGATGGACAAAGCACTACTGCACTTATCAAAAGGAGAACAAAATCCTAACCATGATTCCTTACACACAGACGATGGGTAAAATGGTAAGTCATTATGCTTATGAAATTGTTCATGGTTTTATTTCATTTCAGCTTATTTTAACAAGTTTAACTCATCAGCTACGCTAACATAAACTAAAATAATACATCATACAAACCTGATGTATAGCTTAAATTAAGAGAAGGAAAATTGCAAGAAAACTAAAGCTGTTCTTCCAGGGGGTCGTGCTTTATTTATTTTGAGCTCATCAAATATATTTTTAATTACTTTTCGAAGTGGACGAGTGTAGGAAGCTCTTTAATGCTTAAAAGGGATTTCATTTCAGGTTTTAAGAGCTGAGTAAGGAAATCAATTCTTGGTATACTCTAGATTATACTTAGGAATCTGGATAATTCCGCAGAATCGTGTATTGTATCAGGAGTAGTGGAAGAGAGCTCATTAAAATATATAAATGGCAGTTGCACTTTCCCCAAAAGTTATATTTCCTTCAAATTCACATGTTTTAAAGAGTTTGATTTGATTAATTTAGACTTTTTGTTTGCTTGTAAGCGTTGGAACTTCATTCAACTCTTTGCTAGAAGTTATTTTCTTGAGGTGTATATGTCAGGTATTTTAGGCCACTCTTGGAGATGGAAAGAAGTTATGCCTATATTCCGTAGCAACAACAACAAATCACCCAATGATATGAAATGCCCACGCAACTACCTGTCAATCATAGTTAATTAAATACAACGCATCAACCCTTAGATTTTTCTGCAAAATATAAGCGCTATGTCCTTTATATTTTCTTGTTTTTGGTGTTGAATACTTTCTACGTGTTTCTTCTAAGCTGATTTACGTTACAAAGTGGTTGAGTGTGTTATCATAATTTTTTTGCTTCTTTACTTCTTGATTATTAAAAAGCATTTGAGGTAGCGGTTGTTGACAACTTTTAGCCTGATATAATGTTGTTTTAGATTTCATGTTCTGTTCATATGAGCCCGCCTACTAGGGTAGAAACTGTTACGTGAAAAATGGAGCATTATTCGCATGTCAGCTAACCCCTCTCAAATAGCTTTCAAGACTTTTTTAGCCCGCTTACCGAAATCTCGGCAGTGCTCAAGCGAGATCTCACTTAGCGGGCTAGCCCGCCTTCTCATATGAACAGAAAACACTTTTTGCATGGGAATTGAGGATTAGGCAAGATCTCGTGAAATGAGCTGCCTCGGTTAGCGGACACATATGAACAGGCCCTAAGTGATCATTTTTCATTCTATTTTCCTTGCAATTCGACTGAAATTTCCAACACAGGCCTATTTTGTGATGTTTTTTCAGTTTAATAATCAAAACTGCAATTTCAAGAAAAGTATGCTTTGACGTCATCAAATCTTTACTCTCTTCCTCTGTACCGTCTTGTACTATACATATGTTCTTAATCATACTTTCGAATGTCGTTGTTTTTCGTTTTTAAGAACACAGTCACAGATACCTTGGTTGTGGTGTCATGCGAGAGGTAATTGAATTTTATACATAAAGTTGTTTTTTCTGAGATTTAGCTCAAATCATTACTCTTTGCTTCATGGCTATTTATTTTGTGCTAAGTATTGTCAATAAGCAAGTAAGTGCAATGCTTTGTGAATTAAGCCTAACGCACACAGCACGATTTTTGTNTTGCCGAGGACGAAGGTTTTTGTCGCTGAGGACGAAGATTTTTGCCGCTGAGGACGAAGATTTTTGTCGCTGGCGACGAAAACTTGCTATGTGCGGGAAACATATATCAAAGATTTTTGCCACCAACGACGATCTTCAATATCAAACATGCTAGAATTTCTTTTTCATCGCTGACGACAGAAGACAAGATCTTTGTTGCCTACGACAAAAATCGTGCTGCATGCGCTAGGCTTTAGGTACATGAAATTCTAACTGGAAAATGTCTTAAAATTTGGAAATCTAGATTTTTTCCTTGTTCCAAAGCGCTTTATTACCTGCTATTCTTGCTATTCTGCTTGTCTCAGTTTATCTTTTTCAATAACTGCGTTTTTTCGCAAGTTTTTGCTTAATTGTTCTTCCCTTTTTTATCAGAAAGCCAACTGAGCCTCCTGAGCGTCGATTTTGCTTTGAGATCACAGGCCTGGAAAGGTAAACTATATTCCATTTATATGCAGCTTTAAAACGCTTTATAAGCTGCAAAAGTGACAATAGTGTGCAAACAGTTATACTCATTGGAAATACGTGTTTTCCATGGTCAAACCATGTTCTAAAGGTGAATCTACGCTGAATTTAGCATTATAAACATTGTTTCACCATGAAACCACTGACAATTCCTTTTTTCACTGATACTCGAAAACTGTGCATGAAACAATGTCCTACCAGGTATGCAAAAAGACCATAGAAGAGCAGAAGATACGCGCCAATCCCTTTTCTTCAAGCATCGTTCATTTCGTATCTGTACCTATTTGGAATTGTTCCACCTTTTTCCACGAGTACAGCTCCAATAATTCGCAAGTAGACCTATTTGGGTTCGATTTGCAGCTCCAAATGGGACCGTTCCTAGTAGTCCCGTTGAAACGCAAGGCCTATCCTTGCCCAGAACTTTGTGGTTCCAAATGGAACTGACCCGGTAGAAACGCAGCTTTATACCGTNTAACAGAGTGGTGTACTGGCATGTTTGATGGAATCATAGTTCGATTAGAACATTGATCAATGCCTATCTAATAATTTGTCTAAGTTAATGATCCATCTCATATTTTATAGGAAAGATACGATTTCATTGCAAGCAATGAGTGATGAAGACAGAAGAAACTGGCTGGACATAATGGGAGGCAAAGAACCTGTAAGTTGTAAAGATTTATATTTAGTATGTAGGTATGTATCATAAATATTATGTATTAGTTTTTTTTACATGGTCCCTGTAATACAGATCTTTGTATTTGAGGGGCCACCATGTTTAAAGAATCAAAAATTAAATGAAAATGAAATGAAGCTTTTACTTCCAACCCTCCTTCTATATTTATCTGTAGTAGAAAAGTGTCCTGGAGTTGAATCAATTTAACGATGGGAGGCACACTTTCAGCCATTGGTGTTGTTTACCACTCTGTTGTTGAGACCCTGCCTGTAATATAAATTGTACCTATGCAGTTTCATGTCTATATTCAACGTTGAAAAATCATAATTATTAGCGCACTTGGACTTGATTTATTAGCTTCAAAATATTCGTTGCCTTTTGGCAAACTCTTCAGTAAGGATTTCGTGTGGTTGTGTATAATTGGCAGGGGCGTGCTGAAGTAGGGGGGTGGGGTTGTGTGACACACCCTTATTTTTAGCTGAAGCCATCGGTAATGATTTGGCTTGTCAGTAATTCTATGGCTTGCCTTTAAAAGTTTGCGTTGTGATCATCGCGTGTTGGTATTCTGGGAGATTAAATAGAATGTCGGTAAATTTTCTCTTCTACGCCCCCCACCCCCTCACTCAAACGTCCTTCGGAAACGCCACTGATGATTGAGAATTCATTCCTTACTTTAGAATATATATGGCTCAGCAGAACTTTACGAGATTTCAGATTGCTGGTAACGATCAAGCTTCCTTGCCCTGAACACGATGGGGAGTCGTAGAAGAATTGTTTTCTGGAGGGTGGGGCAGTTGGTTCTATTTTATTTTGACTGTTTTATTGATAATTTTATTTCATGTTTTAGATTTACTTAGAATCTGCCAATCTGCATGGCGATGGTAGGTTTCATTGTTTGGTATTTTAGCTTCTATTTTCCTTACCTTTTAGAAATATACTATACCCATTATTTTTCATGCTATGCATGCACTTTTTGTATTATATTTTTTCATTTATTTATTTTAGTTTTTCACCTTACCGTTTCCCAATCATTTATGATATACAGTAGTATCCCATGTATAAGAACCTGAATTTTTCAATTTAGCCTAAATGGGTTCTTATGTAAGTGGTATTCAAAGTAAACTTTGGCTACTATGGTTCTTAAAATACGTTCTTATATTCTACATTAATTTCATCTCAATATACCTAATATAGCATAAATATCATCTGATAATACAGTATGAATTCCTTTTTTGTACCACAGGAAAGTCATTGCAGACACAGCATACATTTTTTACAATATTTAACTTGCAGATACTTGGCAATTATTTGAAAGAGTAGTGACAAGATCTTTAAGTAGCCACCCCATGATAAGAACCCAGCTAAAAATTTTAGCCTAAATAGGTTCTTATGTACAGGGGAGTTAAAATGAAAATTGTAGCCTACCAGGTTCTTAAAACCCTGGTTCTCATATGCGGGCCATTACTGTAGCTAGAAAATTGTAGCCTACCAGGCTCTTCAAACCCTGGTTCTTATACGCGTCAGACTATTACCGTATTTACTCAATTTTAACCATTTTCTCAGATGTACTGTGTTTTGAGAATATAGGCCTTTTAGCAATTCGATTTTCAAATGTATTTCATAGCTTTGAACCAGTATTCATATAGAATTTTACCATATCAAACTTCATTTTTGAAATTTTATCATCCATAGCGGACATGTTGACAGATATCAGTATTACATTTATTAAGAAATGCATCGCTGCGATTGAAAAAAACAGTAAGTATAAATTTTGCAGATGAATATTGTTTTTCTCACTCCAGAAATTCTTGATAATGAAACCCAGCCCGCATCAGATTAACTGTATCCATGCATTTACAAAGAGACTGCTTTTAAATTGTCTTGGAATTGGACTTTTCGCTGTGACCCATGCTGGTGTGGGTCGAATGCAGCACTGCTACTTTAAAACTCATAATAAACGAGGATCACAATAAGCGGGGGAGGGTGTATCAAATATCCAAAATTTATTATCGGGGGTTCAAAATAAGCAGGAAGAAATCTAGAGTTCATTTTCGTGAATACCAAATGTAAAGGACCGGACTGCACATTTCAGGTGCAAATACCGTTTGAATCTACAACTCATATATTGTGTATATATTGTCAGTATCGTTGCGTTAACGGGAACAACAACTTAGTATTATCATTATTAATTTCTTCAAAACATTTGCAGAATGTAAAGGTAATACATTCCTAAATATATGCTACTTTATATGGTGGGCCGCAATTGGCCCACAGTCCTTAGTTTGGACCTCTGAGCTAGGCCAGGACTGCTCCAAACAATTAGATGCAGTATGATATTTATGCTGTTAGTTCAAGATTGCACGAATGGGTGGAAAATGATTTTGCTATACTTAAAACATACTACATTAGGGAAATCTGTCGTCGGATAAAAGCCATCGAGCATCTACTAGTATTCGGTCAGGATTTTTAAGCTAGTGGTACTTTACTATACTTCATCGTATTTTCAAGGGATATATTTCTACAGATCTGATACCTACAACACTTAGTCAGGCGCGCAACCAGGAATTTTCGAAGGCAAGGGTCCAGTCCATGAAAATAGGCACATCAAAACATTTTTAAAAAAACACGACCTGTGAATATTGTTTTCCAGATTCATAAGTGGAGGAATTACTTTAGGAGCTTTACTAGTATCATTGCTCTGAAGAGCAATAACTCTTATTGCTATGTCTTATCACGGGAGGAGTCGAACAAGGGGGCCAGGGGCGAAGGCCCCGGAAAGCTTTCAAAATCACGCCATTTGTATTTTAGGGAAACTCCCTTTTTGATAAAGAGAGGGCACAGCAAAAGGGTACTTTTGCTCATTTGCTGAAAAGGGTAGGGGTCTAACCCCCAGGAGCCCCTAGTTGCGCGCCAGCTTACTACCATATACCGTCGAATAGAAACCCATTCCAACATGTCCTCACCTCAATTCTATTTAAAAATCGGAAATAGTTGCTAAGCTCCCTGAAGGCTAATTTGAGTGCTTGCAGTGCTCATGCTCATCTAGATCTCTTTTTAATTTACATAGCTGTTGAGTGCTTCGTGAAGTTTGTTTTGATTGTTTTTAAATTTTTTAGGCCTGGAAGAGGAAGGGCTGTACAGAGTGGCAGGTGTCTCATCAAAATTCACTAATTTAATCAAACAGGCCCTAGGTATGTTTTCTATTGTGCTAGTCATTTTATCCAGATAAGTTAGACAATATGCTTCGTTGTGGATCTAGAATAGGCTTGGTGTATTGTGCTGGCTATTGTAATGCAGTAGCGCACTGCTGTCGATTCAAAAGGCAAGGAGTTCCATTATACTCCTTGTTATATCATGAAATTATTCTAAATCATGGTAGTAGCCAGTTGATTTTATGTAGCGTCAACTACATTAAAACCCCACAAACAAGAACCTACTTTTCTAAAAAGCAGGCTGACTAGGTTCTTATAAAAGTGGTACTTGTGAAATTTGCTGGTTAAGGTTCTTATCGCAAAGGCACTGACAAATATGATGAATAGAGCAATGGTAAACAGATTTATGGGTGGCCTAACTGAATTGACATTTATAGAGGATTAATCAATATGCAAAATAATGAGAATGAAATAATTTACCTATGCCCTGAAGTTGAGAATTTGAAAATTTCTTGTTTTATCTAATACTGTGCTTTTAGATTATTTTTTTGCAAAGCCGCCTTATGGAAAGAGAACATACCTCGCGTCGCCCCCCCCCCCCACTTGCTACGAATAAGATCATTTTGTATAAACATCGTATAAGGATTCTGTTCCCTGGGCTTATTCACGCCCCATCTCGCTTCGCACCGTGCCCCCCTAAGGGGGCGTGCCCCACTATTTGAGAAACGCAGATCTATTATAATGTACCGTCTAATAAAAACATGGAAAGGATCAGTTTGTTTTTGGTTCTTATCTTTGGGTGTATTTTTCCAAGTATCAGTCTGTAGGTTCTTATTTTCGTATGTTTTTGATTGTGTAGTTTTACTGTAGAGCTGAAGTTTATTCTTACGTGAATAAAAATATTTAGTACAATTTATACATGTGTGACTGTGTTTAATGTAGGGTATTAATGTTGTGACGATATTAACTTTGTTGTGTATGTTCACATTCACTATTCGTATTATTGAGTAGATGGTGTACAATAACACCATAAGGTCATGACATTTAGCTAGCCATTAGCAGGCCCGTAGTTAATGGGTTGTAGGGGCACCCCTCTCGATTATACACTGAGGTTGTATATACAAAAGCTCTGTACTGCCACATGTTTCATTACATACGTACCGAGGACACTCTAAATTGCTAAAACCTGCTGTATAGCCGTTGAAGTTCAAAACCAATCATTGGCCAGGGCATCTAAGCGAACCATGTTCTAACCCATTGCACTAGCCACAATCAAGCAAACTGAAAATATGCCTTCTACGCATGCTCTTAGATTCGCTTTAAGGGATGACCGTTAGCTCATGATCTTGAAGAATTCGTATCCCCAACGAGTACCTTCTGCATTCATTTCACTTAGCCCAGTCGAGCTGTTTTTGGTATTGGCGTTAATCGATTTTCTTGCTTTCTTGGTGACTTTCATATGATCCTTGATATAGACTTTCTCTCTCAATTCGTAGAATTGAAGAAAGCACCGTCATTGGATCTTGAAAGTGACCAATCAGAGTACGATTTAAGGACAATTACAAGTGCACTGAAACAATGCTTTAGGTAAGCTATTTAATTCATTTCTTAATTTGTTATTGGTTCTTTGAAATCCTGCACTTTTTACAAATTGTTTACCTCTAGCTGATAGCTCAGTTTTTTTGATGAAATTATTATAATATTTTACCATTATTTTTCCTACTCAGCTATTTGTGTTATTAACTGCTAAACATTCTTCACCTTTTCAGGAATTTGGCAGATCCCATTTTAACTTACAGACTCTATAATGATTTTCTGGAAGCGATAAGTAAGTATTCGATTTGGAAGTTTTTGTTTGTATTCTATGCAAGAATTTCCAAGAAAGATAACCAGGAAATGCTTTTCGCATGATTTTTTGTAAGTGAATCATTTATAGAATGAGGAAGGAAAAAAATAAGGTTGATTGACACAGTTTCAGAGATGACGAGAGAAAAGAGAATAGAAAAGAACTTGAAATTAGCAGAAAACAGGTTGGAATGGAGAAGAGAAGTAAATGATTTTGAATAGAACAACAATGCAGCATAATTATCCCCATGAAAGCTTCCAAACAGCTCCGCCCCCCAAGCCCCCCTAAAAATCACCCCTGCTTCCAACAACCGAAGCGAAGAGAAAGAAGAAGAGTCATTTATAAACAGCAGAACCCGGGCTCGAATGAATATGAGGTGTCATTCACCGTTGTCTAACGCCACATTTACTGTTTAAGAGACCCCTTCCCCATCTCGTATCATTCCGCACTATAATTCTCCACATGAATAAAACAATGGCAAATAGTAATAAGCATATCAAGGTACCTTCCCTCCCCCGTACAGGCGTAACCTAACGGGTGAATGATCCCTTAGACAATTTCAGTTCTGTACCGATATAGGCACAGACCGGAGGTGTCCAAAGTTTTTGCAGTAAGGGCCAAATACAGAACAACAAACAACGGGCCGGGCCACACACTATAAGTAGCGTAGTGATACGTTAATACGGTATGAATTTCTAGCTCACCTACGTATGTGGTGTCAATAACATTGCCGTTGACGGTAGCAGTAATGCTGTGCTTTGGACTTGTCATTATCAGACATTTCTACAACGTTTGCAAATAATTGACAGTATATACAGACATATATGATATACAACTATACTTTCATAGTTTATACGGGCCAGTAATAACCGGACGGTGGGGCCGTAGTTTGGATATCCCTCGCATAGACAACTACTAACACGTTGTTTCCTGAAAACAAAAAGTACCTCCCTGTCGGGTGCTAGGTTGTTAAAGATTGTTAGGTTTTAAGTACTGTCATAAGGTGAGGGTTTGTAAGGGATTTTAGCGTACTGAAGATTTCATTATATAGCTATAACTATCTTTTATTTCTTTGGATTTTATAAGTACACTAAATTCTAAATTGGTTATAAAAACTATCGTGTATTTGGATAGAGAGGGTGCCCAAACCGTAGTTACTCATTGTGATGGAAGTTCAAGTTGGATAATAATATACATATCATATTGCCATAACATTGTATGTTGTATTTATTATATTATATTATATTACATCATACTATATTATATTATATTATATTATATTATATTATATTATATTATATTATATTATATTATATTATATTATATTATATTATATTATATATTATATTATATTATAATATACAATAATATATTATATTTATCGTATTATTATACTATATTTTTAAATGGTGCCCGCTAAACGGGGGCAGTCCCACCCCACTGTGATTTTCAGAATAGCCTTGGAAAGGCAAGACATGTCTCCACTTGCCTGTTCATGCCGAGAAGATCATGGGTTGATTAGAAGGCACTGTAGTTCTACATTACGATAGTATTTTTTCACGTAAGATAGAAAGTGCATTACGTTTAGATACATAATTTCTACCTACTAATTCTTCCTTATAATTTTTCTTAAAGAATTTGACACGAACGACAAAAAAGTGCAAGCTCTTCGTGATTGTATCTCTAAATTGCCAGATGTTAATTATTCTACATTAAAGCTATTGATGCACCATTTGAAAAGGTATGATAATATTCTTCCATTTATCAATCTCAATCTAGTGGGAAGTGCAATGTTTCATCTTTTTCCAGATTTTGCATTTCCAAGGTAGTTTATGGGGAGAAATATCACCACCAGTGTCTCATCTAAGCAGAAGAAAAAAGTTGTACATGCGAAAATGTTCACTTATCCTTTCGTGAAGATGTTAATGTAAAGTTCGTTTCTTTACACCGCAATTTTGAACCTTACTTCAAATAGGGATCATTCCTTTATGACGTCAAGAAACTTGCCCCCTCCCCCTTTTCAGACACATTCATAAACCCCCTTTACAAAATCTACATCTTTTACGCCCCTCCCCACAGCATACACAATCAATACGAGCAATTGAGGCATTTAATCTATCATAAAGAATATAGTTTAGAAGATAGAACAGACAGCAATTGTAGAATATATCTTTATAGTTATAATCCAAATGTCTTTGGTTTTCAATCTCCTCAAATTCTTTGTTTTGTAGTATTATCAAAAATTTAGAAATTTGCTCATTGGAGTGACCATAAAATGATATTTTGAGCCCCTCGCGATGGAATCTCCGCTAGAATGCTACGCATAGATTTCCATTCTATTTCAATGCTCTGCAAATAAAAGACAATAGACAGGGGAGAGAAGGGACGTCTTAATTCTGATAGACCCCCTTCATTTCTTCAGCATCTAGAAAATTCATTGAAACTCCCGTTTCCATCTTTGTCGACGTCATGTATATATGGCCCTGTTGCATAATATCTCTACATTTTAAGCTTTCATTTATGCAAATTTCCCATTGAGTACTTGTCTGCTACACAGGAGATGCTGTACAATTGTCTAATTTTCCAGCCTCTATCAGGCGTCTGTTCTTGATTTCATGCCTCGATTTTGTATTTCCTCTGCTTCCCTTTTAGACTTATCAGTGTTTTCACACTTTGCTGCTATGAATTAGCTCCTGAATTTTATCGTGCATTAACTTCTTAACATAAATACCTTGTAAGGTGCAGATTGTGTATTCCTCCTTCAGGGTGGCTGAACATTCTGCAAAAAATCTTATGCAAGCAAGTAACCTTGGCGTTGTGTGGGGACCAACTCTCATGAGACCAAGAGATGCTACAGTTGCTGCTTTGATGAATCTTAAATTTCAAGGTGTTGTTATTCAAACACTTATCTCAGAGTATGACAACGTAAGTGCTGGTCGTTCTTTTTATTTTCGTTGTTTTTATGAATGTGTTGCTTGTGCCACGTAGTAGCTCTAGCATTTATTACCACCTTCATACTCTCGTATGTTGGTTATCTTCGGACCAGGCAAAACAGTTGAAGATATTCGAAATCTGAGTTACACGTGTCACTGCATTTGCAGCAAGTGGAGCGGGACTGTGAAACAATAAAAGAGAAAAAAAACGCACCAATCCATTTTCTTCCAGCTTCGTTCACTTCCTTGCCGGGCCACTTTGGAGCCGTTCTACTCATTTCCACGAGTATGATTCCATTTGAAATAAAATTGGCAAGTAGATCCATTTTGGTCCGATTGGCAATACTAAATGGAACCGTGGAGATACAAGGCCTATATATACCCAGATTGGAACTGGCCCCGTGGAAATGCAGCCTTGGGTGCATCCTACTTAAGCGAGTTTTACTGTATGTAGTGGCGTAACGAAGTTTAGGACAACTTAGTTCAAAAACTTACCATACTTGCCAAAAGTCCCTGGGACACTATCAAAAAATTACGAAAAACTATAGCTTTCTCAGCATTTCCATCACTCCACCTTCTACACACCCCCCTTCCCCCTAAAACAATGTTGGTCTGTTCCTGACAACATTTGGCGTTATTGTATACCAAAATCTTTCCATTGCCGCATGTACTTCTCTCAAAAACCACCATTGTGTAGGGGGAGGAGGAGGACGAATGTGCCGTCCAGATTAAATATTTGCAAAAATGTCTAAGGACTTTTGGCGAGTATTGCAAGGCCCGCGGCCAAAAGGGGCCCCCAGCAAATCCTTTTTGTTATGTGCTTTTTGGCTATAGTGATCATTCACCCGTTATTTAACGCCTCTAGGGGGAGGGGGTCCCTTGATTTGTTGCGAAGCATCACGGAAAAATCAGAGGGGGATGGGGTTTACATAGTGCCGTTACGTAGCGCTAGAGAACTTTCAGGCCAGACATTTTCAGCAATGAACAAATACTTATTTTGAATTGGAGCAGGCTTTCTTTCTGGCAAATACATTCTCTAGAGCTTTGATGCAAACACACGCATGTTTCTTTCACAAAAATGCCTGCTCTTTCATTTACCATTTTTATATTTTGGAGGAGCTTAGTGAGAACTGGTGCATCTAACAGCTGGAGAAGTTTAAATGTAGCTCTTTCTGTTGGCTTCCCTGTACCTAATCTATCGGTAGTTCATCTGACATCAAGCTAAAAGTGTATTTGACCCATTCATATGATTGACAATAGAAAGAACACTATAAGTAGGGGGAGGGGTACCGCGATTTTGTTGCGTAACGGTAGGAAGGGGGGGTCGAGTCTTGTGTTACGGTGCGTTACAGAGGAAGGAGGAAGGTCCGAAGGACGGCAAAATTTGCGTCACGTGACGGGTGAATTACCCTATACAGTGCTTAAAGGCTTCCTAAGGCCACCCCAAAACCCTTACTAACTATTGCTCACAACACTGGATTCATTCATCCATTTTTGTTTATTCGCTAAACAAGGGACACTGAAATTGCATTTCATAGAATTAATTTATAATATAATTGCATTTCATAGAATTAATTTATTTGATATATTTATAAGTGAGTTACATAAAAAGAAATTTGTAGATATTTGCAGATGATTCTGGTCGAGTACCGAAAGTCGAAACACCAAGAAGCGAGACACCAACAACACAGTCAAACACTCCAAATCCGTTGCTTTCCCGATCGCCAAACGTACAGAAAAGAGTTTTTAATGGTCCTATAGGAATTTCCAACCCATCATACCTAGAAACTAAACCTCTGATGGCGGCAAAACCTCCTCCTTCTCAGAAGTCATACCCAGCGCCTCCACCACCGTCAACTAAGCCAATGCTTCCCAAGAAAAAAGTTGGAAAACCGGAGGGTAAGGAGTCATTTTAGTTGGTCTCCAACTTTTATATATGTTGCTGAATTCCAAGCGGCTTTTTGTTATGTTTAAGGGAACTGACCTTTCAATAGGGAAATTTACATTTGACTGTCATTGATTGATTTTCTTAGAGTTGCTTGTAAATTTTGATGATTGAAATCGTAAACTTTAATTGGCTTCAGTAGCAAAGGCTGGATGATCAGCAAACGGCTTTCATTTCCTATGAAGTTGGTTTCTCTGCCTAATGGTCGCTCCTCGTATTGATATCGAGATTTTTATTTTCCATACTGCCCATTGTAGAAGATACTTTTGAAGATTGGTCAATAATTTCTGAAAAATCATCCGGATATTCATCCAGCTCAGATCCAAGCGAAGATGTTCACTCTAGTACATCTAGTAAGTTTTCAGGGATATTTTTTATAACATTTGTTAGCGACATTTGCTCTTTGTTTTCTTCATGAATTAGCATTCCCAAATGAATTGGCGCTGCATTGTTTTTAAGACCGTTCCTCCCATAAGTATACCTTTCCTTGGCACAGTGCCTTCTTCCATGGCCCAGGTTGTTGTTGTTGTTGTTATTATTATTTAGTTTATGTTGAGTAGGCTGTTATACCTAGCTTTTTCAGCTAATTTAGGCCTACTATGCATGCTGCATCCAGGCATGGGACCCCTAGCTTAACGTCTCTTCCGAAGGACTGCGGAGTGAGTTGTTTTGGTGGTTCATCTGGAAGGTCGCCCATCCAGTTCCTGACCGTACACGGCCATGGTTAACTTCAGTTAAGCTAATGGAACTGGCTGGGCCGCTGGGCCGCTTGGCCGCTTGGCCGCTTGGCCACTCACCCTCCAATGGTAGGGAAGGACCCACCCCTATGTATGAGGTACAAAGAAAGTGAGTGCAGCCACCATCCTATTTAAGGTACCGCGGTGTGTTTGTTTCTAAATATGGGCATTTGATGACATAGTATATCCTCGAAATATCCATTGCTTCTTGTCTACTTGGTTTGTTTCCTTAGGAACACCATAAGGAAAAGTTTTAAATTGTCGTCAATAAAATTCAAACGTCCATAAAAGAGTGACTGTATAATGTAATAAATTTATTTTTTCATAATCCTATTATGAATATAAATATCTTTGAAATTAACAAAACATGTTTTGCCATTGCTGGTATGCTCTAAGTGTCAAAAACGGTTGAATGTACTGCATTGTGTTCTTCATTGAAGCAGCTTCTTCTAATGAAATTAAAACCTAATTAGAAGCACATCAACGATTTCCCTATGCCTTTCTATCAGTTAGTTCTATCAGTTTCTTTCTATTAGTTTCTATCTTTCTGTTATGCCTGCAAGCACAATTCGTGCTCAGCTTTGCGCTCGCAGGCACAAAATATTTTTAATGAGTCCTGCAGCTGTAGTTTATGAGTATTTTGACCGCTTTTAGTCGTAATAAATGCAATCTCTATGAAATTCAATGGTTTCATGACTTGCCTCAATACTTGTAGGTCCTGCTATCAGCGGGAATGCACGTGGTGCATCTGCAGTAAAGCAGCCAATGTCGCCCCCATACCGAAGAGGTTTGCATTTTGTTGTCTTGGTACATGATATTGGGTTATGTAATTATTACATATATGCAT
>OLMO02000001.1:16450863-16463559 GCA_900291935.2 Cassiopea xamachana | reverse complement strand
ATATATATATATATATATATATATATATATATATATATATATATATATATACATGTATATATATATATATATATACATATATGTATATATATAAATATATATATATATATATTGAATTGATATAATTTTTTACATTTCTATTTACATTTACATACATTAAATGAAGTACAATGACAACAGAATGAGTTACTCATCACCACGAATACTATACAACATCAGTTTTTCCTTCTTGTCCTAAGAAAGAAATTAGTCGGCACCCTTTCTTTATTTCTGTATTTCCGCTTTCTATTTGTACTATATTCTATTTCGTTCTTCACATGGCAGACAATTTATGCTGTTTAGAAATTTGTTATATTGAAATGGCAAGTCCATAATATCTATGTTGATTGTGTTCAATGATTCTTCATTCTTTACAGCCAAGCCTGAGCCTCCTCCCAAGAGGTATGTTGCGTTTTAGAGTATTTTAGGCGTTATTTGTTAGAATGTTGTTGCTCTTAGGGAGGTTTCTTTTAGCATGTTTTGCTATATCATTGTGTTATACTACAGTAGCATCCCATTGCAAACTAGAATTTTCAATGCGTAAATGAAAAGCAATTGTTGCAGCTTTGAGTATTTTTGACCAAAAACAATCTATGGTTTCTGTGCATCCAAATAGAGATCTTTGGAGCTGCAAAAGTTTCTTTTACTGTTAAAAATGACTTTAAAAATATCAGCTTGGACCCGAAACTAAAAGCAGTCTTTACCTTTCTTCTGGTTTGTTTTGCAAGAAGAGACAGTCTAACAATTGATCTTGAGAAAGCCAAAATAACAGACTTTCACACAGAATGGAGGTACTTGATAAGGGCTTGAAAGGTAGTCGCTATTGCAACGAAGAGATATTTTCTAAAAGCTTCTTTTGTGTGAAACTCCTAGGTATGGAATTGATCCAAACAAGTGCTCAATTACGAAGGCTCCCCATTGAAGGTGTAGGAATAACGAGGACAGAATTTTGATTGTATACCAGTCAGCGGGTTGTTTGTGTTTGTAGAATTAGCCTACCTTATCAGAAAATTTGAGACTTGCTAGTTTTTATTATGCAGGCCTGGGACTTAGTGGTGCCCGAATTTTTTGCAGTCAAAATTACCTGAAAACAGTTCGATGAAGCGTATTGATTCAGTCAACACTTTTTTGTAGTGAAAGCAAGTTTTTGGATTAAACAATTTCCCACACCCACGCCATTTTCTGTCGCAAACGTGAATAGTTTGCATAATATTTCTTTTCTTAATGACTTTACTTATCGACATTTACTGGAAGATAGCGAAGATGTATTGGTTGGTTTTATGGGTGTAAACAAACCTGCTGATTGGCTGGAAGCATTTTCTAGACAATGCAAAGAAACACTGTTCTTCTTCGTAATTTTTCTAGTCCTTTTTTCAATACTTAAGTACATACAGTTAAGAAAATACTTCATACTTGTTTAAGTACATACTAAGTCAATTACATACTTAGTTAATTACAGACTTAGCTAATTAAATGCATAGTTGAATTACGTGTAGACATAACATACGTACCACTCTATTACATATAAAATTTGTTAAAATTTGTCATCAGCAAGAATAGTTTATCCTTTTTTCATTGTTTTCCTTAATTGTTTTTTCTACACCAATGACTGCTTGATTTTCAATAAAGGCCATTAGAAGTGGAAAGTATTTATTTTCATTATTTTACAGAATTGCTGAAAGTGTCCAAGGATTTACCAGTGTCCAAAAACCCTCCGTGCTACAAGACCGGTATTTATTGCTTGCAAATTAGAGCTTGAAAGAGTTGCCTAACGAGATTACAAAAGTTCTTTTTATCAACGTCCATTTTTTTAGTTATTTTTCTGGACAGAATTTTTATTTCTCATTTGGCAGTAGCATTTTTCGGTTAACTAACGATTCAAAGTTGGAAATTGCTCGACAAGCTGATTTTATATCGCAGTTTTTCTGGTAATTCTTCAAATAGCGAGGGCAAAATATAATGCCTAGACATATATGATAGAATGTTTGCTAGGATTTTTCAAATGTATGACATATTTGTCATATTTGCCATTTTATGACGTTTTGTCAATGATCATCCTTGCTTCTGCTGCTGCCCAGTTCGAGTAACTGAAATTGCGAAGCAAAGTACTGAGCCATAAAGTTGTAATGACTCTTAAAGCATGAGCCTATTGCATAAGTGGTGTGGTAACAGACATGCAGAAACTAATTTAGCGATGGGCCTATTGATGCTATTGACATGAAGTATTGCCTCATATACGTTCTTACGTTAATGAGTGCCCATTCCTTGGTGAGAGGGCATTCAGCAAGCATATGAAGCTTGCTTCGAACGTCAACTGCTGCGCTACTGGTTCATGGAGTAAGTGAACAAAAAATTTCATGGAGCAATTAACAGGAAGGCAGTTACAGGAATTGAAGCAGAAATGAATTTTTCGTAACAATCTTCAAATATTCTTGGACAGGCCATTACTTTTGCTCTACATAATTAATGAATTTGTTATACAACAGTGCTAGCAAAAGTTTGAAAATGAATTTTCTTTGAAATTATTCTTTTGAAGGTGCTGCTTAGAAACATCCTGACATCATGTGACCAGAATAGCTCCCCGGTCCTTGCTCCCACCCCACCATTTCATTTGTCCTGTTGTCCTTATCTTGCATTTTTGCACGAGAGTCCGCAACGTCGGAATCTCACAGCATTACTCATAAAACTTATTTAACAGAAAGCCTCTAGAAGTTTAATTAACTTTTTTTTATTTCATAGTCTATCTCAATACGAAAATACCGAGCCTATTGGTGTCAAAAGATCTGTGAGCTTTGAAAAGGCCATGGAAAGTGGGAAGGAGCTAGAGGCGCAGCATTTGCCACCAATTGCTGAAAAGAACCCATCACCACCTCCTATTCCAAGACGAAAAGAATGGTAACTGTGATGCATTTTTGCTCCTCCATGTAGCTTTCTTAATGTTAAGATGCCTAATTTTCCATTACTATAAGAGACTTGCTATTAGCAGGGCTCGTGTTACTCCTTAAACTCTTTAATAACTCCCTAGATTTTATTTGCGTTTTAAAGGCGCTTAAAAGCTCCTTGAATTCGTGCATTTTGGAAAAACTCCGTATTTTTAATCAATACTTCGGGGGAGGGGAGGATTTTCAGCGGCATTTTTACTTAGGAAATGAGTTGCTTTTTGTCAAGGAAACGCACAGAAATACTCCTTGGATATTATTTTTAGATCCTTAATAAAGACTCCTTAAAAATTCCTTAAATTTTATCCACTCACCACAGCGCGAACTCTTTATTGGATAATGAGGTGCTGGNGTTGGAATTGTTCGCAATTTATTTATCAGTTGTACTATTTGCCTTATAGGTTAAAAGCATGAGATCATGTGCTCAGTAATTAATTGTTCACTGGCCAAATTGAATTACAGACACTAACGGAGATAGCTTCCCCGAGATTCCCTACTAGGCTCATTTTTTAAATATTGCATTTACATATGGAACTTGAAATCGACTTCCAAGTTGATAACCCATTCTGTGAATGTTTAGGCAAGGATTTTGAACTGATCAACTTCCTCTATGATTGGTATTTTACGTGGCAACTTTGTTTGTAGGAAAGTTCGTGCGTTGTATCAATGTGTAGCTGAAAATAATGCTGAGTTGTCGTTTGGGCAAGGAGCTATTATCACAAATGGTATGTGCTATAAAATAATTTGAGGTTATTTAGATATTACTTTTATATTTCAGTTTTATCTTTGATATGATTTTCATAGGCTTATATGTGGCTAGTTTTGCTTTATTTAGTCTTTTTTCATCCAGTAGAAAATTAAAACTACAAACTACCCTACTTACGGTANAGACACTTAGCTTTATTAGACTCTGAGAATTGTCTCCACATCTTAAAGACGTAGCGGCCGAGAAAAGGACAGAAGGAGCAAAGTATCACCGGGCTTCAAGATCTAGGGGCCTTATATAGCTAAATGACTACACGCAGTTACTTAGCCAGAAGGACCTTGCTGATGTCATTGACCTGTGAAAGATTGCCAAAAATTGTGGTCGCTGTCGAACATTTCGATGCGAAATTGGCTTTTCTGACGTTACAGAGGGCAGAATCTTGTAATATTTCCTTGAGTAGTGCCGAGTAGTAGGGGGCCCCCCATTGCAAACTTTTGACAATTTTACCACACATTTACATTCATAAAACACCCTCCTCCCAACTAAGCAATTTTGAAAAAGATCCAACCCTTCATTTTACTAGCCTATAGATTTCAAATTTTTAACAAGGATAAGTAAGTAAAATACATTGAATTTGTTAATGCAAATCAGTAGTAACAACTAAGGAAATCAAAGCAAGCTTTTTTTCTTACACTAAAGCAATGCTAACAACTAATGACAGTAATTTTGAAGTGTCTGGGTCCCTATGCTGTCCATTGAACATTGACACCCAACTACTAACAACCCCCCAAATAATACATTTATATCTGAATAATAAGCAATTACAGCATTATAACGTCTCGCTGAGTTTTTAGCGCTCGTTCTTTCTTCGTTGCTTTCGTTCTTCTTTTCCAGTAATATATTCGATTGATAGTGTTAGGTTGTTACATATTCTAATGTCTCTATATTCAACTGATGATGGTTTGATGAACAGACCGAAACATGTCTTGCAAATTGAAAAATATTGTCGTGTTTCTTCGAGTACTATCTGACTTTATTGTATTGAGAACTTTCGGAAAAATACATTTATAGCAAAAATGCTAACCCCCTCCTTATTATACCCACTTCTATTCGGCGCAAAATAGTAGCTAGGGAGTTTGGAATACAAAAATTGAGAATAACTTGGAATCCAAAATAAGGAAAAACCGGTGCTACTCTGCAATACTGTCTAAAGCAGGGACACCCAGCTATGGGGCTGCTGGACATCATTCCAAGGGGTGCGAGAGGCTGTCGTCTTAATAGCAGGAACTAACCTATTGTAAGGGTAGCAAATAAGAGCAATATCTTGTTAGGGGTGAAGTAGTAAAACATCTGGGAAATATTCGCCTATAGGGTATATATGATCATAGTAAATGGATTATATTTCTTATGGTATGACAAATTGCATTCAAGCGTATAAAGGCTGTACGAAGTAAATAGCTTTTCAGGTAAAATTTGCTTTGATCTAGTAAACTTTCAGTCTTGACCCCGCAGCAAGTTAGAGTTGCTTTGCGATGCCTTCGATCGCAGATACCCAACAAATCTGCCCACCTTGCATCATTCAATACAAAGTTATCAGCACTCACTTGATGCAGTTTTTTGAAATACCATGGTGCATTGAGCATGAATTGCATGAAGATAGGGAGATTTTAGTTTTAAATGACCGGACAAGTTCTCGATCCCCAAGAAATTCATTTCTGTTTATCCACTGTGGTTTCAAAAACAGTTATGTCTGATCATTGCTTTTGCAAAAAGATCAAGTTACCATGCTCTGACATGTGTAATCCTGCTCTAATCAGGGATAACTATGAAGAAAACAGAGCTAAATGCGAAACAGATTTGGGGACTAGGAGGAGGAAACTACTTGTTCTAAACTCCTCGTACAAATCGAAGTACGTAGCTGGAAGGAATTTCCTGGAGATAAGGGAGATTTGGAAAGCACTTTCACCTGGGGAAGAGAGAAAAACTTTACTTAGGTATTTAAATCTTCAAGTTAAAGCTCTGCTGGGCGCAAGAATTTGGGGGCATGGCCCTTACGGCCCCCGCAGATGCGTGCTGGTAGAATTTGTGTATTATTTTTATCCATCAGGCAGTTAATCTCACCTATTACCTATTCAACTCTTTGGGTATGTGCAGTGATATGTTAATTTGTATAGAGGGAACGGAATGGGTGTGTGGAGGCAATACTCAAGAATCCCCCTTTTAATGACTTTCTGATTAAATAGACTCTTTGGACCTAGCCCTCTGAACTAAAAAGTAAGCATCATACTAAAGGCCATTTGAACAAAATCTTAGTTACATTCTAGTCATTACTGTGCATTTTTGGCATACAAACAGCTTCTATTGAGGAAATGCTTTCGATACTAACCTGACTCCCTTGTTTTCGGAAAAACTGCAAGTGGTATGCCTGGGAACTTTTCGTATTTGAAATCAGCATGATCGAAAACATATTGTGGCAAATTTTCACTTAGATCTAACAGGTGCACCGCAAAAGTCATTTTCCAGGGCTATTTTCAAGGTCATCCTACGGCATATATGATGGTTGAGAGAGTGATTACCAATGCGCAAGGATATTGAAGGTTCTATTTCAAAGACCGTAAAAAAGTGACCCATTTTACCCAGGACTTCCATACCGATAACTCCGCCCTTTTCGAGAAAAAGTACCCCTAGATAATGACACGTCCTCGTTCCCCCACAACTGCTAAAAGTTCACCCCCCCGAGGTACAAAGCTTAGAAATTTTTTTACCGTCTTGTTTGTACAAGCATAATCAAGCGCTTATATTTTCTATGCTCTATTTTTCAGTATGGTCTATATTTTCGATATTGTTTTTCGCATGAAAACCCCTATTTGATTTTGTATTTGATTTTGTATTTATTTTATATATATTTATTTTGTATTTTGCAGTACGGAAATCAGCGGAAGAAGGTTGGTTGACTGGTACATTGAACGGACGAACTGGCCTTATACCATCGAACTATGTTGAAACTATCGAAGAAAGTTAAAGTTTGATTTTATTATATTTTTTTGAGGAATGATATGAAATTTAAAGTGTATGGACTTGTGAATGATGCAGCAAATTCTCTTGTAACGTTTATTTAATTGTAAGCATTTAGAATTTGGTCTTTTAATAGAAGGGTAACTTGTCCTGTCCAAGGACATATTATTCTAATGGATCAATTCTTAGTATTGGTAAATCGTGTGATCAACAGGCTTAGCGATCGCGAGTGCCTAGACTTAATAGAATTGTCGATTTTGGAAATCCTATTCCATAACATTTCTTTTCCTTAATTTTACCAATATTTCAAAATCATTCCTCCTCTGGAAATGGACACAATAGTTTGCTTTTATTAACATACCCTCCGTTTTGACGATCATTTTTGGTGATTGAAAGGAGTAGACGAAGCACTTTTTATGAATTCTTTTTGGATTCTGTCCCTGTGCCGAATTAACGTTGACTTCGATTGAGAAGTGCCTCTCGGTAGAAACACCCCTACCTTTCCATGGAAATGCCTCAGTAGTTGAACCACAAAGGGCACCTTCCCAAATTTTTATACCACTGAGTAAAGTACTCAATGCATTGAAGATTTGATCATCGAATTTACCCGTAATATTGTCCTCAACCATGCAGCTTTGACCCCCATACATTTAATCGTTCGAGGCTCTTTTGCCTTCATACGCTGGTCCATGAATTTTTGACGGTGTTTTTCATCAAAATGGTTATTTTAGGGACTGGGCATTAGATGTTACGGGGTTTGGGACCGAAAAGAAAATGGCTGTGGAGCTGAGGAATGTTTGTTGCATTAGGTGAAAACATTCGTTTTTAGGCAAACGCATTATTGTGGTTGGGTAAATTTTTTTTATTTTTCATTATTGGATGTTGTGATCAGGGCTCATTAATCTGCGCGAGCGGTGACCTCCGGCAGGCACAAAATCTCCCACTTCAAATTTCAGCAGGCGCTTTTCATCCAAATCTGTATATGGCCATCTATTACATTCTGTTTTTTCTGCAGCCACATTTTTCTCAGATCTGTGTTCGCAGGCACAAATACTTTGAATAAGGCCTGGTTCTGATATAACCTTATTTGTTGCAGTTATAATTCAGTTGTGATCGAAGGTAGTGCGATTATTTTGCTGAGAATTCAACTATACATCTAGGCCAAATCTAGTGTAAGGATAATGTTATTCAACATTGGTATTATGAAAAATGTGACCAGATATTTGGCACCATCTACTTTCCCTTCGGTCCCTATCCCTGTCATAATCTAAAGGGCCAACGTTCCTTTTACCAATTGTAGTATGAAAATTATTACCAGATATTTGAAATATTGTCTTACGTTTTAATATAGTATTTTATTTCTTGTATAACGAAGATTAATTATTATAGAAAAGTAGGCGAATAGAATGTTTTTTTTATCTCATTTGATACCCAAAACGTGTTTTTATTTTGAAGCGTTAATGAAGGCATGAGAGAATAATACTCATGGGAATCTGCAGAGTTACATGGATGTATTAAGTGCTTATGTTTTCAATTGCAGGTAAAAATAATATGTCAATTAGAATTCCCTTGAGTGACATTTTCGCTGCAACTGCAATTTTCTTCAGTAATAAAAAGATATTTCTTCCGTATCTGCATAGCAAGGATCAATCAACTAATGATTGTGCATGATGAAAAAAATGTCTTGAACTTCTTCTCTGCATAGTGATTGTTAAGTAGTACCCTTTGTTTTGACTGAGTCAAAACACTCCATGGAATCTTACCAATAGTAAGTAGCTATTCTCTTCCCAATTTAGTAATGACTTACTTTTGAGTGCCTAATAGACAGGGCCCCACGCTCATTAATTTTTCAATTTTATCTACCCCCCGCCCCACTCTTTGATAACAAATGTTCGTTCCTGTCAGCAATCTTTGTGTTTCCCACATTTTCACAGACATTAGCGTCTGAACTATGTACAAAGAGAACTTCATCACTGTATTATTCTATATTTCACACCATCTATTCAAAGTCTCCTTTTCGTTTATCCAAATCGAAATTTGCCATCTATTTGGCACCTAAAAGTAATTTGTATCCTAAGGTTTTTCGTTTTGTATGTGGATTGAATATTTATCTTCATTTTGTTAAAGAGAGGAAATTTGAAGTCCTCAGAAGTTAGGTGCGGTTCCAAAAAATCATGCGATTGGCCTTTGGGACATTAAAGAGACAGCTTCCTTCCCTGAAGACACGAGCAATAGTTCTGATGAGAGCACTTTCAGGTCTGAGAACTTCTATGAGTTGGAGGAATTGTCTGTTCCATGATATCTTTAGCTAATGTCCCCAGGGTGGTCTGTATTCCCGTGTTTCCTTAAAGAAATTTCCAAATCTCCCTTTTTCTCAAAAATGTTTTTTGAATGCACCATAAAAGGGAATCATGAGTTGCTCCCCAGTTTCTACTTTGATCCCTAGTTCCGTACAAAAATTTGCTGATGTTCCCATGTTTCCAGTGATAAAATCGGCAATCTCCCTTGTTTCCCCATAACCCCTGGGGAGCTGTCTTAGCTTTGTATAGAACAAACGGCAAGTCATTGTTATAGAACAAAATTAAGAGTACGTCAAAACAAGAGCCCGGAGGCACCTCAAATTTAATGTTCCATTTCAACTGTCAAGCGATATTCTGATAGCTGAGCTAGTTTCTCTGTAAATCTATGAAAGTGACTCAAGAAAAGAATCTCTTGTCGAAGTTTGTTTACTAATCATTCGTATATTTTGTAGACATAGCAGGGTGTCCACTCAGGCTGGAAATGCTGGAAATGCTGGAAAATCTGGCAATATGAGCCTTTTTAAGAATTTGGCTGGAATAGCTGGAAAATCATAGATGTTTCTCCTGCTTTGCCAGGAAAAGCTGGAATTTTATTTTTGGGCCTAATAATAATTAACGGCATTATTAGATGAAAAATGACCTTATCAAGAAACAGCATTAAAGAAAAAGAGATTTTTGAATATCACGTGGGACAGGCCTTCTTTCACCAAGTTGACTCAGGATTGCAAGTTTTCCTTATGTTTTGTCAGGGTATTTCTATAGTTGGTAGATCCTTACTCTCCAGGGATGGTTTAACAGAAGATATTGAATTTATATAGAAAATTCCAATTTATTGGAAATTTTAAGGTGACTCAATACTCTGAGACATCAGTCGGACCATATTTTCAATGGTTGGAATGTTATATCAAAATTCATGGTATGGCAGGAAAACAATGTGTTTTTTCTACCCAAAAGGCTTGGAAAGGGTCACTTTTTACCAAGCTTTGGCTGGAATTTTGACTTTAATTCAGTGGACACCCTGCATGGTAATACGGAGTGAAAAAGTTCAATCTCAGTAGCCGTTTATCTGTTATCTGTTTGCGATGTTTTGAATGTAGTGATACAACCATCTAACTCCTGGTTAACTCTCCTCTCTTTTGCCCAGTAATCCTTGTTTGCAAAATTGCAGCTCGTACTTGTTAATTACTTGATCAATGACCGCTTTGCCAATTAATCGTCATGCAGCTGAAAGCATTCGAGATATCGATGTTCGAGTTATCGAGAAAGTATCTCTGTCCCCGCTTATAATTTTTGTCATTGTTTTTGGAGACTTCTTAATACATTCCTTGACAAAAATTATGCGTCTTTTAGCATGTTTCAGTATTTATTTAACTGTGCTCTTTCGTTTTCTGGTGCTTGTTTTCCAATTATCATCCTTTTCTAGAATTTGAACTATGAATCAGATCGTTGTTCTGAAAGTGAAATAGTATATTGCTGGCAGTGAGGAAACTTGAGGAGGTATGGGGGGGGGGTGAGTCACCCCCACCCTTGAAAATTTGCTATTTCGCTGGACACAAACAGCACTTCAATGTACCTATGCAGGGCAACTTACTAGACCCAGGACCCAGGGGTGCCACTACTTCTGGAAACTCCTGAAGTGCATTTTAACTTTTATAAACTACTCCTGAAGCAATGTAAAAACTTCTGGAAAGCTCCTGGAAGTTAGTTTTTTTAAACAGAGTTGACATTGGATAGCTCAACAACCCACCCCATTCAAGAACAATTTTTGTCCTATTCTGCAAAGTGGTACTTCTGGAAAATTTTCTGGGGGCAAGCCCCCAGCCTTCAGTTTCCTCACCTGCACTAGCACGCGCGCCTGACTTCTTGGCAGCTAAGCTGCAGTAGCGGCCTGGCATTCCTTTTCAACTAGAGATCAATGATTAAAATAGTGTTTTTTCTACTTTCCAAAAGTGCTTTTTCTGATAATCTGGAAGGTGTAATCTCAAATGTTTTTTCGCTTGCTCCGCTCTCGTGCTCATAACCCTCCCTCTTCTGGATGAACACTGTCCTTTACTTATAGCTACTTCGACTTACAATTTCGCACGCAGTTGGAGGATAAGTTAGTTTTTGCCCGCAGCTAAGCTATTTGGGCTCTTCCATTTTTGTACTGTTACATGAGATTCGATGGTCAATGATACTCTTTTAACCGTAGTACGCATAGTGACTGTGAAAAACAATTACCAGTTAACATTGTAGTTGTTGGTTGAGGGGGCAAAATCAAGGTATTTGCCACCCCTGCCAGAAATAGCCAGTCCTCCACAGCTAGGTTGNGTTTCTGCTAGCCCCAGACCCGTAGCCATGGGTTGGCAAATGCCACCCCTGAACAACGGGATGCCAGCTTTTTGCCACCCCTGGGAAATTTGTTATTGTTGCTTTATATTTGTAGCTAAGGAGAGATCTCCTGAAATTTTGGTTCAGCTCAACCTTGGTCTTTGTGGCATACTAGAAAGTTCAATCTTTTCTTGTACACCCATTGTACCTTTGATTGTGATGACATAAAGTATGAAGTAAGCTCTGAATTTTGTACCACATGATTCTTCGAGTAC
This sequence comes from Cassiopea xamachana, assembly GCA_900291935.2. Taxonomy (NCBI): domain Eukaryota; kingdom Metazoa; phylum Cnidaria; class Scyphozoa; order Rhizostomeae; family Cassiopeidae; genus Cassiopea; species Cassiopea xamachana. The sequence continues at coordinate 16,451,975 of OLMO02000001.1, read as the reverse complement.
ATTTTTTCCGCCTCTGAAACACAGGCCTGGCTACGGTCTTGAATAGTCTTCCACTGTATTGATTCCATGTTCTTAATGTAGGTTATGTTTGTAAGAACCAATGCAGAACATGATTACCATGGGTGCTTTCTCCACTGTTTTAGGGAGTATAATTTTCTGGAGACAAGGCCCCAAACCCCACTTTCTTCCTCTGCACCAACTTAATCACACGACGACTTGGCAGCTAGGTAGCTTCCTTGTTGCTCTACTTTGTTGATTCTGCGCTCGACTGAAATAGATCAAACACTATTATGAAACATATTTTTATCGTCGAAGGGCGATCAGGTTCTCCAAAAAACTCCAGGAACACATCTCGGAAACTTCTGGAAAACTGCTGGAAAACTCCTGGAATTTCTTTGCAAATTTGAGTTGCCACCCTGAGGACCATTTATCAAGAACTGTTACTAAAAACAAAGGTCACAGACAAAATTTTTGCAAGGCAAACCTCTGATACCCCCAAATTGTATTGAAGTTACATCCCTGTTTGCAGAGGACTAATTGTCGTCTATCAGTATGTATCAACCGACAATAGTGATAAAGCTAGAGATAGAAAGTTATGAAACATTTGACTACAGAGTCCTGAATTGGGCTTTTCAACAGATTAATAATGCATGTTTAGCTGCGAAACGAGAGTCCTGTGACGTAACAAAGGCACTTGGATTCTTTACAGACCCATAGACACTGGGGTAAGGGGCAGGGATGTGCCGATGGGGGCGTCGCGCCCCCCCCAATATTTTCAAATTCGCAAGAAAGTTGGTCAAAAGTTAACCAGGCTGCCAAGAGGGTTGGCCACAGTACTTTCTGTGATCTTTGTTGTTTTAGTAACAATTTAGTAACAATAAGTTGGTCAATTGGTCAGAACGCCCCCCCCTCACAACAGAAGATGTCTCGGTACATCACTGGTTAGGGGAGCATTGCCCCTAAAAGTTCTCCGAGGTTGTATATTTAAGTAGGTATGTACGCATCTCATTCGATTCACGCCAGATCCTTCGTCCGAGTTCTGCGCAGGAATCTTGTGACTGGAAAAGTCAGCTGATCAGTGGATTACTCATTGCTTTCCTCTTCTCTTTGTT
>OLMO02000001.1:16391809-16407197 GCA_900291935.2 Cassiopea xamachana | reverse complement strand
ACACACACACACACACACTTTTTCTTTTATGCTCATTCTCTCCTTTCATCTCTGCAACCCAATTCTTTGCCCTTTCACATTGTGTATATATTTGTTCCTGTAATAATTCAGCGTAAGCAAGCCCAGTTTTACGACAATATAATGAAAGAATTAAGACCAGAACCAGAATATTATCGAGTTGCATTCTACGGACGAGGATTTGCTCATTACCTAAAGGTATGTGATGTTTTCTGTCCCCAGAGATTCACTTTATTATCACCACATGACATGCAATTGATTCATTTTGTTTGACGATTTTCCATTCTCTAATTTCTGTTATGGAACAGATGCCTCGCCCGACAATTTTTTACAAATAATGCATGCTAGGACATTTTTATTGCAACCCCACCCCCGCCTAATACTTTGTCCGAAAGAAACCTTGGATTTGCGTTGCTACGTGAATGCTTAAAAAGAGAGAAGTTGCCATTAGAAACTGTGACAATACAATTGATCGAATTAAGACAACATGATGAAAGCATTTTTCGTACGTTAGAAGCATCTAGTGAATGTGCAAGGTTCATTTTGAAAGCTGAAATGTGCTTCCATAATATATGGTATGTTTTACCACATGTTCGCCAATTATAGTTCACTCCCTAGTGATATTTAGACCAACCCCCCGTTTATTTTAACCACCGGCTATTCATATTTAGACTGCCTTCCATTATTCCGACCGCTTTCTACTTCGGTCTGAAGAGCATTTTTTGATATCCGTTCTCATGTTCTCATGATTCCTTGTCTACGAATGACAATTGCAATTATCCCATTGACACTTTTCAGTTTACTCAAACTATCCCCTAGTTGATATTTATTGTATATTAATCGTGTTTTTTGTTTGATATTTTCAAAGTAAATAATTAATCGGAAGGAAATATACCATGTCAGCGATTATTTTTCAATATAAAGAGTAATTATGACAATTGATTTAATTTCAGTTTTATTTCTTGTGTCAGGACAATGAATTTGTGTACAGAGGCCTTGAATATGAAAAACTGGCAGGCTTCACCCAAAGACTTCAAGCTCAGTTTCCAAATGCAAAGGTTTGGTTTTTGTTGGAAGTTTCATTTGGTTGTGTTGACGATGATGTAGAATATTTAGTTAACGATACCAAGGGTTTAGGTTAGACAATCGAAGTGAAATTTTTGTCATTTACTGTAAGATTGTAATAAAGAACGTATTGAATTGTCTATCCAAGTTTTTATTGGTATCTGTATGCGTTAGACATGAGGCCAAAATGCCACTCCGGGCATGCAGCTGAGAAAAGCTTAGAGACAGCTTGGGGGTCTAATGCAGCCATTACTTCTAAGGCGATTTCTTGAATTATGGGTCAGTTGGTGTACTCTGGTGTCTCTAATAGACGGCCCCCCGATCTCATAATTTCAGGAGAATTTTCTCCCCCCCCGTTGCTTATTAACACTCCCCCTTCTATTAAATTTTACAAATCGATCATGATCAGAACACGTAGAAAATTGCATCACCTCTTATTAAAACAATTTACCAGCATGAACCACCTTCTCTTAGCATTCCTTTTCTATTGAAAAGCTGCCGACACGCATACCCCCTTCTATTAGCACCCTCTTTTTATTGAAAAGTAGCCGACATGAACACCCCCTTCTATTCGCACCCCCTTCTATTGCCTCCCCTTTCAATTAGAGACACTAGAGTAATTTGCAGTTTTCATGTAGAACCAAATCACCCTCTTCTAGTCAAATAGGACAAAGGGTGCTTGGTTTTTCAAATACAGACGCTCGAAAGGATGTTGTCAATATTACAAACACACAATCACGTTTCCTTAAGCTTTTAGTTTATGTAGAATGAAGGCAAGTGCTCTTGTATGGTTGCAATTCAATTTTGGTTATTATGAGTCCCATGCGCAATTAGATATGAATATTTCCATTTTCTCATTGACATGTATGACTTTTCTTATGATGCTGTTTCACTAAATAGGCCTCGTAATATATATTTTTTCTTGTACTAGGTAATGTCTACAAATAAACCAATTGACAACTCATTGCGTTTATCAACTGGTCAATGTATCCTTTGAATTGTTGGAGCACGTCAAATGTTTGTTGACATGTTTTACTTGGAGAGTGGTAATTGTTTTTTTAGGAAAGAATATAGGAGAGTTGAAGGAACAGAAGGTTAACGATTTGAGAAAACTAAGGAAACTATGCAAAACATTCATTGTCTGATACTCATTAGATTTTCATTGTAAAGGTTTTAAGTTGTCTTAAGTTGTGATATGATGCTTTATATTCTTAACCGTCCCAACATGAATTTCTGTTGACCCTTTTCAAGTAACTTTCTTTTTGTAGATGTAGTCTGAAATTCTATCATTGTTATTGCTAGTATTGATTTCCCCAGTGGTCGAAAGGGGACTTCTTTTTCATATATGTAGCGTCAACGGATGAGCGAGGTAGCATAGTGGTTAGAGCGCATTCCTCCCATGCGGAAGGTCTACGGTTCGAGCCCGATTCGATGCCCTGACTGAACGCTCGCTCACTGTTCACCCAGCAGCAAATGGGTACCCATTGGGAACACTAGGGTGGAGATAAAAGCGGTGAGGAAAGGAACTGGCCACCCTACCTCACATGCCGATGGCTCAGCATAAGTGTCCTCTCTAACTGGCACTCCCCTACATACGAAAGTATACGGGACTACCTGTACTTTTGGTGTCAACGGGCCAAAGCTGTTTGCGATGTCCGAAGGCTAGCAAAACAATCGAAGGTTTTTCATGTTTTATGAGTAGACAATGTGAGTTGATGCTTCATCTGAAGTTCTGTTAATGGATCGAATTAGTTAATCAGGCGGTGATGCTTGCCATTCATCTAAAATGATTCTAGTTTGTATCTGTTTTTTCTACATTTGCTGTATTTGTATTCCTTAATTTGCAACAGACATCCAATGTTGTAATGTGCAGCCTATTCCGAGAAAGCTTAGCAGATTTGAAGGGAAGAAGATCAGTGATAAAATAACAAGGTTAGAAGCAAGATATTTATAGATGATGTTACACATGCTATTTGCAGTGGCTGTAGGCAGTGAGCTGAAGCCACCAAACCTCGCTGGATATTTGAAACCTGCCACTTTTTCGGAATTAGACAATAAATACAACCACAATTACCTTTTTCAGGGATTGTAGGTAGGGAAAATTGTGCGAATATTTTACCTTTAGCCCCCAAAAGCAGCTTCGCACTATGCCACTAGCTTTATATCTTAATGTTGCATAGCTGTGTGCGTATACATGTGTTTGTATTTGCTTGTGCGTTTGCCTGTGCGTTTACCTATGTGCTCACCCGTATCTTTGTTTGTGCGTTTGCCGCTGTGTTTGGATGTGTGTTTACTTGTGTCTTTGCCTGTGAGTTGCCTGTGTGTGCACCATTGTGTTTGTCTGTGTGTTTGCCTGCCCAGTTATCTATTTGCTCACCTGTGTCTTTGTGTGTGCATTCACCTGTGTCTTAGTCTGTGCGTTCACATGTGTGTTTGCCTGTGCGTTTACCTGCGTTCGCACCTTTGCGTTTACCTCTGCGTGTTCATGATTTAATTGATTAGAGATCAAGAAATCAAGCAATAGAATCTTTCATTTACAATAAATGCAGTAGCTTGCTATTTCAAAATGAAATTTACTACTACCTTATAGTAATTCATTGTAGTTTTTTAAGAATTCTCTTCTTTGTTGTTTCGTCTTCAGTTATTATAACGTGAATGAAGTAAGAGAGTTCCAAAACTTAAGACCTTTCCACAAAGGTACAAAGGAAGAAAATGAATTCAAGGTAAGTGCAATAATTAATACCATATTATCTTTATCTTTTGATTATCTTTTGATTCGATATTCATTACTTTTTCCAACTTTATACATTGTTAGTTTGTATTAAATATTTTTTCTCTGAATTTTATTTCTTATGAACTTAAGTATTAAAATTAAATTTATTTCCAGAGGACCTTCGGCTATAGATACATTTCATTTTCAAACATTCTGATGCATCTGCCAGGGAATAATTGCAAAGATATAAATAATGGGTGCATGATAGCTTAAGAAAGCATTTGTAAATTCTCGATTTTTAATAAATGAAGTTAACTATACTCACTATAAATCATGAAGATGCTTTTTTTGTCCTCAGACTTTGTGGCTTGAGAGAACCACCATGGTTACTGTGAACGTATTTCCAGGAACTTTAAAGTGGAGTCGAGTAGAATCTTGTCAAACGGTATGAGTTTCACTTTGCATACATCATTTTCTGGAAGTAGCTGCTATAAATTTCGTGTTCTACAATAATTGTTGAACAGTTGGAGAATTTTATGGTGCAGATTGGATTGCGATAGTAGAAGGTCTTGTAAAGTCTTAGTTAGGAATGTCTTGATATTGCATTCAACATATTGCATTCAACATTCAACATTTCAGAACAAGTTGCAATGTCTCGTAGGCTGTGATCTACGACACTAGTCCGTTTTCTTCAGCACTTGGCAGCTTTTTTGAAGGCATTTTTCCTTTGAAGATGTGATATTTTGCTTTTTTAGGAAGAATTAAACCCACTGCAAAATGCAATCCATTCAATTGCATCAAAAAATAAAGAATTATCCCTTATCATAACTACCTTTGAATCATACCCAGAGAAGAACTTAAATCCACTGAGCATGGTATTGAATGGTGTAATTGACGCTAATGTCAATGGCGGTATATCCAAGTATCAACAGGTTATGACTTTTCACATTATAATTGTACAGGTGCGCCACTAGGGGAGGGGTCATGCCCTTGTTTTGGTTCCCTAAGGCATGGCTTCAAAAATATTCCGAAGGCTTCACCCCCAGCCCCCCCATTTACCTTTTTCTGCTGTGATAAGAAATAGCAATAAGAGTCATTGGCCATCAGAGCAATTTCCTCCTTTTATGAATCTGAAAAATAGTCTTTGAAGGCCGTATCCTCTTTAGAAGTTTTAGCATGCCCTGTTTCGTGGATTGGACCCCTGCCCTCGAAAATTCCTAGTTGCGCGCCTGCCGTGGATTTTATGTTCTATAACATTAGTGCACAAGTCTGTCACATTTCAGTGATACATGTGCAACTTCACAACGCTATATACTTGTGTGTCTTTATTATATATAGAAGCATATAATAATATATATATAAATATATATATACAAGCAGTATCATTTTTTATATGAATGATGTTTTTACGTATCACTGACAGTTAGGCTAAGTTTTTCATTCCTGTATGATGGATGCATTTTACTTTCTCTGTATCGAAAAATTGCGTATATTGTTAGTTCTTCCATGACTCTATTTCTTTTCATTGCACGTAATTGTATGTCTTTTCACCTTAGNATATATATATATATATATATATATATATATATATATATATATATATATATATACAAGCAGTATAATTTTTTATATGAATGATGTTTTTACGTATCACTGACAGTTAGGCTAAGTTTTTCATTCCTGTATGATGGATGCATTTTACTTTCCCTGTATCGAAAAATTGCGTATATTGTTAGTTCTTCCATGACTCTATTTCTTTTCATTGCACGTAATTGTATGTCTTTTCACCTTAGGCCTTTTTGAACGACGAGTACTCATTCTTGCATCCTGAAAATTCCAATGAAATCGACCAGCTCAAGGCTGAGCTGCGATCTCAGGTATAAACTAATGCTTTTTTCTATTGCATGCAACACTTGCATTGCAGTGCTGCAGTGATAGGGTTCACAATGGGACAATTTGGTTTGCTTTCATTTTCTATTTCAGGGACAGTGTTGGATATTGTTCGTTTGTGTTTACACAGTGCAGATAAGCTTTCCTTACATCAGCGTACTTGTGAATATATTTTGTTACAACTGGTCACTGGAGCCGTCCTAAAACTGGAGCAAGGGCGCTTTGTTGTAGGAAGTGTATAAGCCAAGCCTTTGACCACGCCCGTTTTTGCATTTATAGATATACACTCTTTTTATAAGAATAATTTTATAAGAACACGAGCTTGAAATTTGGTGGAAAGTTAAGAACACATTAAAAACAAGGCTTAGCCTGAAGCCATGTCGCAATACGTATCTTTGAAAAATGATGCAGAAGCTTTCCACTAACAAATAGACACGAAATGTCCTTTTCTTGTTAACCTGTGGAGAATTGCCAGCCTTGAGACTTTTTTCCTTGATTTTAGCAAATTAGTTGCTCCTAGTGAAACTAGATACTGTACTAACATTGTCTATTCATAATTGTTTATAAACTTTTTTGAATAAAATCATTGATATGCAAGAGATGTCATCGGGGTAGTAATACTTGGCTCTCAATCAATGAAAACATCCAATGTTGTCTGTATATTGCCTTTCTATGTATTTCTAAGTGGCCTACACCATACTAATTTAGGAAGAAATTGAGAACAATTCAGCCTCAAATCCATGAAAAATTAAGAACAGCTAGCCTGAACCTCAAATATACTGGTTCTTTTAAAAATAAGTGTAACTATGTTGTGACTTGTAGATATTATTACTCGATGTTCTTTGCCATTTATTAAAGTAACTGATGTCTGACATTAGATGCAAAACAAGATGACTATGTTGCTTTCCCTTGAATAACAAATAGTGCAATTATTTTCCCATAACGATATTTGTTGTTTAGTTATGTTAAACTAACAAAGCTATTTCTTTATTATGTAGTTTTGCTTTGCTCTGCTCTGCCCACCTATCATTATTTATATAAATATAATAGTCTGCATCTACAAATAAGTATAATATTATGTAGATGCACAATACTGTATGAATCTCAAAACAGAAAGAAGGCTTGACCTTTCAGCTGTTCCTTCTAAATCCTCATAAAGCTATTGCAAGGGGGACTGGTTAAATTTCGTTATCTATAGTAGAATGAGGATGGATGACGCCATCCGTTTTGGCTCCATCCATAACGGTTGATAGCTAAATTCAAAGAAATTGAACTTAAATAACAAAATGGTCACATTGTGCCTCGACGCACATTTTGCTCCATCCCCTGTAGAGTTTTTATCAACAATCCATTGAAGATGGGAGTAATGTATACTCATAAGTGTGCAGTAAGGACACCCTCTAACAATGGAATCTTCTGTGATCAGCCGAATCACCGTTAGCGTCAATTTGAAGGTTTCCATTTCAGCTGATATTGTTGTGTGACCAGAATCTACGGCACATCTGTAGGCATGACCGGGCCATTCCCCCCCAGTCTCCTCCTCGCTTCCACCAATTTTGCTAATTGCTAGTCGCAGGAAAGTTATTGGGTGTGACTCGGCCAAATTTGGAAGCTTGCACCTTGTACTTCATTGACAATTTTTATGGAAATTTGATTGAAGCATTTTTGGTTTGCAGGTTGACATTTTGGCTTCGGGTCTTGCGTTGCACGAGAGACTTGCCAGCCATTCGATGATTCCATTCCATGAAAGAATGGTCACAATGTTTGCAAGAGTGAGAGAAAGCATTGAAAGTGGAATTCCAATCGAGGTTAGTCTGGTTGTAAAATTCAAGGACAGCTATTGCCTTCCACTTGTAGCTAAGATTAGTCCATGGAAGACCAATAGTAAGTAAAAAAAGAGCATGGAGAGTTCTAACAATAGCAAGAATAGAAAAGAATTTTGGAAATTGAATGTGAGTTAATCCCTTATTTTATGAGGCTTTTATAATTCCATATGTTTTTTGTATTTTTAGTCGATACCAATAGACGAATCTCCTGCAGCATCAACTCCACCATTAATAACGGAAAGGTTAGAATTTTACATTATTTGTTTTGAAGCAGACTTTATTTATATAGAAAGGTATCTGATGCAATTTTTTCCATCCTCTGACTTTATTAGCAGTCCACCTCTTTCTTTCCTGTTCTCACATTTACATTATTTGTTGGCATATTATATATTATAAGCTATTCAATATGCCCGCTAAACGCGGACATAATCTGCAAATTAGCCTTGAAAAAAACAAGAAGTACCCCACCCCCATTCGCCTGGATGGATTGATGACGTCATATGTTTGCATTGTCCATGCAGGCAGGTGGGGGCACTTCTTGTTTTTTTTTCAAGGCTAATTTGCAGATTATGTCCGCGTTAAGCGGGCATATTGAATAGCTAGTCTTTCGTGTCTTCGTTCTCAGGGGGGTACTCCCTACTTTACTATACAGAGGATCCATGTCAGGGTATTTTTACTGGCTCCCAAATAGTGAGTCACAGTTTTGATCGCACTTACAGTACCAGCCAGTTATGATAAACCGCAAATATTGAGTCTTCAACTTTTGAGACCCTAAATATTGTCACATATTTTGGACCACTGTCGTAAAATTTCGCTGAATATTACAAGTATATATTTATTTTAGTGAAACTTTAGAACTTGGTGTTCTTTTGCAACTTTGATTCAATTCTTTATCTCCAAATATCTAATTTTTCACAAGCTATAATTCTCAGACCCCAATTATTGAATTGTTCTTAAGCTGCAATCCACAGACCTCTAATATGATTTTTTTGTAAAATCTCACACCTCAAATAGTGATGCAATGGTAGATGATAACCAAACATAGCATTAAAAAATCTTAACTCAACAATAATGACTGCCTGAGAAACCTTTTATACCACAGACTTAAAGAGGACAACCAGAAAGCAAAGGAGAATGTAAATGAAATGACTTTAAGTTGTGAAAAGTATCATGGAAGATAAAAACCACTTACAGTAGCAGCCAATAGAAATATGCTATTTTGTATAACATAATATACATTTCTCAAAATGTCAAAAATTTAAGTGGGAACACCAGTATTTCTGAAATATTTGGGCCTGTACAGCTTGGAGTGAGATGTGATGCTAAAGGAATCTCATATAACGCAGGCAACAGTTATACTTATAAAAGTGTTATCATAATTAGCACCGATTACACGTATATGAATAGGCATATAATCTGCAATATAACTCTGTTAGAAAATACAACATGAACAGTTCTTTCCACTATATTTTCCAGTATAGACCACTAAACACTGATTCTAGAATGGAGCTCTGTCATGTCTATTTGAAAAGCAGTCAGGACCATGGCAGACATTGAATTGTCCAGAGAGAGGAAGTCCTCTACAGAATACAGCATCCATAGTTCCAACTGTCACATTGTTCTGTGCATATCATTATGCATTGATGTGATAATGGAATTCTGTTCTGCCCTTGAACTCATCATTGCAACAGGCACAAAAATCAGTCTCTTGGCTAAGGGAACATCATGTCTTGCAGTCCAGTTGACAAATAAATATGAGATTCGGCATTGTTTATAGTAATAAACCACTGTACATATCAGCACCGCATTTGTCAACTTTTGTATCACTAAAGAGTACGCAGCCAAACAGTTCAATTTGTCGTTCCCCACCTCGCAATCAGTCACGAAGTAGCTTCTCATATAAAGTGCGAATGCTCATGAACAATACTCTTGATGCGCACAGAACTATTTCAGTATTCCAAAGCATATAAAAATGCTACCATTACTGACAAAAAGGTACACAGTCATATCATTGTTCATGGAAGATCCTGCCCACTTTTACTGTACAGAGCCTAATAATTATTTAAAGATGTTCTAAGTATGACAATGAGTACAAAATCATGAGATGGCCACCATGATTAACACTTAAGCTAAACAATGAACTTATTTCAAGTAAGAAGTTCATTGTATAGCTTATGATTTTATTTTTCCCTTCCATGGTAAAGCTGAAAGGCCACATAATTTAGGCAACTTTTGACGAAGCATCATCATATTTCTTTATGCCCATCGCATGGTTGTCCCGTAGGTCTCCAAAATTGTCACAACGAGGCTCAAGAGACAGCACTCCAAGTGAACAAGAAGTTTCTAAGGTTTGTATGAATGAAATACTGATCAACAAACATATTCAAATAAAAAAAGTTGATACTTTAAGTTTTCACATCGTAGTTTAGTCTCTGATACGGCCCTGCTTCTCCTGTGCGCACACCTTTTAATCATCAGCGCCTTGCTCTTTGTGATACCCCTAGTTCATACCTTTGGTAGGGGTGGTTCTAGAGGAAAGTTAGGGGGTTATAGCTAGTTGCCACTCCTGACCTTTGGTGAGTATTTGGCCCGTTTTTGCTCCTTTAGAGTTTTCTTATATACTTCATATTTGAGCGGGAATTTTTGTATTGGTTTAATTTCTCCTTGAATTGAATCGACTGTAGTGATTATTATTTTGATTTCGATGTAGTCAATGAGGCAGCGGATATCAATCGTCGGTAGGATGATCACTGATACATTCTCAAGTTCACCAACATCCGATCAGGAGCCAAATGGATTTCCCACGAAAGGGAGGTAAGCTTATGTGCGCCTTGTAAATCATCCTGATGAAGCGAAAGCTCAGTTTAGCCTGAAGAGTCTGCATGATCAGACGAAGCTAGTCGCAAGCAAAAGAAACGAGTGTTGTTTTGTGGATGCCTGCTTTGAGTTTTGGCCCATACTCTACTTGCGGATTATAATAATTAAGTTTTGACATATTATATATATATATATATATTCATATTTTCGGAAGCAAGCCACCCCCTCCCCACCGACAGATCTATAGGCTTATTGCCAGAATCAGCCCCGAAAGACTTGCTGAAAACGCTAAGTTTGCAATCCTCACCTCATTACAAATAAAAATATACAGTATCATTCTCTTTGTGCCCATTTTTTAAGAATATTTATTAATTATAATCGCTACAAAACTTCTTTCGATCCGTTAAGTTTGAGTGAACACGGAACATCTCGGTCATTCCCTCCTCTATTCTCCCATCGACCAGTAACCACAACCTTCATCATTCAGCTTACCTGCAACTCTAACACATACCCCTCGGCACCTGGCCAATGATAGCATGATATATAAATACATATATATATATATATATATATATATATATATATATATATATATATATATATATATATATATATATATATATATATATATATATATAAATAGTTGCTTGTAGTATCTGTGATTGATCAATTTTTGACTTCCTGAAAATTGCTAGAAATCATTTTTCATGAATTAATCATTCTCTTTATATATTGTTTGTGTAATTATGCAACCGATGGAATTTAGATTGCTATCTAAGTTGGTTGATTATTTCACTAAAGTTATCTCCTACATATATTCACATATTGATCCATTTACTTGTAGCAAAACATTGGATCGTCGAATTGTGAATTCAAAATCAACGAGTTCCTTAGGGGACGAGGCTACAAATGCCGTTCCTATCGCCGCACCCAGACGAATATCAACGGGGAATTTTTTGTTGAGAGGCTCAGCTTCCTTTTCTGTTAAACCTAAGCAATTTCAAAAGGGGTTGTCAAACAGCATTGGAACAGGAAAGAATGCTATGATGGCTGGGGTAAGATTTTAGATATCATTTTGATATATTCTTCTTTGCAATTTTTATTTTGATTACATGGAAGCTAAGACATTACCAAAATATGCCCAATGGAGGCGCCTTTCCCAGGCGCGGAAGATGTATTGTCAGAGGCTTGGATGCCAGAAGTTCCACGACAGGTTTGATTTTTTTTCCTCTATGGAGAACTAGTACTCCCTACCAGAAGCTGTGGCTCCTTCCCTCCTTTGTTGATACCTCTTGAGTCAAGTCAATGTTTATCTAGGTTGTAACTAGGACTGTACACCGAAAGTCGAATATTCGGTTAGTCAGTCCCTTTACGAACTAACGAATAGTAATGAAAGCGGCCCGATATTATTTGCTAATAACCAAATACTCGAAGAGTCCCAAATAAACCTTTCCCACCACTTATTACTTTTTTGAAAACATTTACCAAGGAACGCCTTATTATTGAGTTTTCAGGAAATTTCCAACAACCCTTCCTCTTCCAGCTCCCCGTCTGCGCATGACTCAAGTGTACTCTCACTAGCCACTAAATACTTCCACTCGTCATCAGTGGTTATTTCCAATGTTTATAGAGGCAAGATGTGTCGATACTTTTTTAAAAGAATTTAAGAATATTGAAGGACTCAAGCTTCATGAAGACTTCAATTTTTTTGTGTTTTGTAGAGGTTTTTCGAATGAGTTTAGTACTTTAGATATTAATTTTATAGCTCTGTTGTCTTGTTTTTTGTTTTGTAGCATTCGGAAAAATAGCAGAGATTTTGAATTTTCCCTTTGATTTTTTGCTCGAGAATTTGAGAGTCATCTTTGGCTCAAAATTAGAAAATTTTAAGAACATTAGGGCTAAGCAACAATTATGCTTACTAAGAAAAATTTGTATAGCATTATGCAATGCAAGGGTCGGGACATTTTGGGCTGAGAGATCCATGGAAGCCTCATATTTAAGAATGGCTTTCCATGAGAGCCATACAATTTGGCATTGGTGTTGCATGGGACCACAATATCTAATTCGATACAAACTTGGCAGTTCAGGCTATATGGCAACTGAAGACGATACAGGTGGTAACTTTGGAATGCTATTTTGGAGGTATTCGCTGTTTTGCAATGTTTTGAAGAAGTCTGCTAAGATTTGTCAATGAGCCAGAGGGCCTGATACAGCCTTGAAAAGAGCCACATGTGGCTCGGGAGCCATAGGTTCCCGACTGCTGATGTAGTGTTTACCTAATGTTCGATGAGCTTCCAACAAAAATGCTATACAAATACACTACATTGTTGTTCGAAAGCCTACCTTTTTTGCCTAAGTTAACAGAAAGCCTCTTTTTCTAGTCGGCCCCTGCATTGGACAATATCTCTGAAGACGAGCAAATGCCTCCAAAGCTACCGATGAAGCGTAAATCAACGATATCAAGCACTTCGATGAAGTACGAGGAAGCAATCGGCGAGAATTTGTCTCACCATGGCATGCAATTAACTAGTGGAGTTGAAGTAAACATGAATTATGATACTCGAGTCCCTGAAATGGGTGAACACAACGGAACTGTTGTAGAGGACCAGAAGAGAGAACGACCTAAATCGTTGCCTCTGGACGCTAATGAGGTAGGAGTTACTCCTGTCCCAGCACCAAGAAATTATCCGAAAATTGAAACAACTGCACCGAGGCCTATTCCTAAGCCGAGGCCGAAAACGATGATTCTCAAATCTGATCACACGGGAAAGATCATGAAATCAAAGACAATGTCCGCCGAGAATTTACTGCAAGCAAATCCTGCAGTTCAGAGAATAAGGGCGGGATCCGAACTCGGAAAAAACATGCCTCCAGTTCCACTAAAGCGAGCACAGATGTACCGTTCACAGGAGGGTATTAGCTCTAATGCATCAAACAGTTCAAAAGAAAGCAAATTCTAGCTGCTGCGTTTAGCAAATTTGTGCGTTAGGAGTCATTTTATATGTAAAAAGATTGTTATTACATGTAATGTGGTTTCTGTATCTTCTCAGAAGCAATTTGTATAATTGAATATGTTTTCTAAATTTTTTTCATAATATGATTACTGGGGATTTCTAACATAGTTCGTTTGCATGTAGTATTTCTTGGAAGAGCAAGGTTCACTTAATGTAGCTTTGAATTGTACTAGATTCTAGAGAAAGGATGACGTTCCTTATGGGAGAAACGATTTTGTAAGCACGTTTGTAGGAGAGAGTCAGTAAATTGTTACCCCACACTTTTGCAATATATTAACTAATTCCCTGGTCTATGAAGATCAAGGCCCTCCCCACGTTTATGTTTATTTAGATACAAGCCCTCTTCACTTTGTTCTTACTCACTGATCAGCATTTCTCTGCAGCTCCAAATTTGACCAAGATGGCTTTTATGCAAGCTGACATTTGATGTCTCTCTTGATTTGACTTCGTGACACCATTGATGTTCTTGTTTTTCGCATTATATTTAAGTCCTGTTCAGTTTTTTACTAAATCTAGATTTGTTAATGCGTGGGAAAATATTACAGAGAGAACCAGTGTGGTTATTGCCTATCCATGCATGTACACGTTATTGTAGCACAAAGAAATTACTTAACCTCTTCTAGAAATAGAACCTGTCCAACTAACTAATTTCGCTAGTATATTATTTCTGTGGCTGGTCTTCGAAAGCTTTTAGCAGAACATGTGCTAAACTTTGGTGCTTTTTAATACTCATGAATGTTTTTGTAGCAAGCATAGGAAAAATTATTTCTCTTTGTATAAAGTAAAAAATCCTATTTCACATTAATTTGTTGCATGAAGTTGCAGCTTACCTCGAAATTCTGGAATCAGGTATCAAGTTTGTACAACCGTCGCTTTTCCATTCACAGAAAGTTAGATATTTCAATAAATTTCATTTCTCCTTGTAGAACCTTAGCTAATTGTGAATGAGATGTATAAAGAAATTATTAGATTTAGCTTCATTAAGTACTTCTGCTATCCATAATGGCCTTGGGCATTTTATATCGTAGATTTTAATTAGTTTTCCTATAAACTTGCATGTGAAACTGTAAGNGAATTTCGATAACATGGTAATGCCTTCAATGTAGCAGATGGTTATTTTGTAATGAACAACTAATCAACAATTTAACGCTTTGTAAATTTCTGTCTTCTCTGTCAGTTTACCTTTTTAAAAAGTCTCTCCCGAACTTATAGATTTTTTTCGTATTTTTGAACTAGCATATCCCCATGTCAGGGTTTGTCCTGGAGTAAATGTGTCTTACAAGAGGCTTTGAAATTAAGCATAGCCTTTTCCAGGAAATATTTTAGAGGGAGCAAACCCTAGAAAAGGTAATATGCCAGTTCAAAAATCAATGTAAAAGTTTGAGGATTGGGAGTGCTTGCTGGTGCAAAAACCCTTCGAAGGTACTTTTAGAAGAAACACAATATTATGCTTGCAATTAGCGATAAAGACCTTTGAAAATTCTGCTGCATCTTCTAATACAAGAGGCATCCTTCCATTTGGCTTAGTAGGCATACCCATATTTAAAATGTGCCACCTATCAACCCAATTTGAACCCACAGTTGGTTTAGTAAAATGCGGTTTCTTCAGTTCGAATGTAAAACCTGTGGCG
Organism: Cassiopea xamachana; assembly: GCA_900291935.2. Taxonomy (NCBI): domain Eukaryota; kingdom Metazoa; phylum Cnidaria; class Scyphozoa; order Rhizostomeae; family Cassiopeidae; genus Cassiopea; species Cassiopea xamachana. The sequence goes on along the minus strand of OLMO02000001.1, from coordinate 16,392,223 downwards.
AAAAGGGATGATTTCTGGGGACAAAACCCCATTTACTTTGGGGGGAATTTTTAGGACCCCCGAGTTTGTATGTTACAAAAGGCCCTGAAGTTAAGCCTTTTGGTGAGTTCGACTAATACGAGCAATTACTGTAGTCCCATTCCTATCTCCGTGCACTTTCTACAAGCAGGATTCGTACAGGACCTGGAAAACCTGGAAAATTTGCTATCTTGGCAAAAGTCATGGGAAATCTGGAGGGCTTTTGTTTACTTACTAGCACGTCAAGAAAAAGTCGGAATTCTGAACTTCGTATTTAAGTTTTCTGAAAATAATGCAATATGAAGTCTATATTATTCTCAATGTTTAGCCAAGATCATATTTAAATTATGTGCTGACAAGCCAATCAAACTAGCATTATAAGTAACCAACTTTCAA
>OLMO02000001.1:16376802-16391709 GCA_900291935.2 Cassiopea xamachana | reverse complement strand
AATGTTTCATCCATCACATTTCTAGCTTTATCTTCAAATATTGTTTTTAGAAACGCTATTCAGTGCCACAAATGGTCAAGGAATATCCTCCGATTTTAACAATAAGTCAGGGAATTTCATCCAGAAAATCTTGTGCCAGCCCTGCATTTACACTACCCTTACAAAAATAAGAACTGCAAGATATTGTGTAGGTGTAAGGCAATAGATGGAAGAGAGAAAACCAGACAAGCTCAATTAAATTTTAATTTGAAAATGCTAAGAGATCGATAAGTATAAAGAATATGAAAATGGGGGGATGTACATTTTCTACGTTTTGCGTATAAGGGGTTCTCACCTGTATTCCAGCTGCGAGTTTACCAGTTCAACTTCAGGAGTGAGATTATCGAAGAGGTGGGGGCACTCTTCAAAATGCTCTGAGAAAGGGGGCTTTTATTTTCAACACTGGCAGACAAGGGGGTAGCCTACTTGCCAAGTATTATAAAACGCATAAACATATACATATATATATATATATATATATATATATATATATATATATATATATATATATATATATATATATATATATATATATATATATATATATATATATATATATATATATATATATATATATATATATATATATATATATATATATATATATATATATATATATATATACAGTATGGTCAGCGGTACCCTACAAAAGCGAGAAGTTGAACAGGGAAGAATAGAAGAGAACACAGTACATAAGAATGTAAGCAGTACGTCATACTTGCAGCGTAATGTATTACAGGCCAAATAAACACAAATGTTTAATACACAAAATGGAAGACTCAATAACTACAAATATATTACAAACATAGAGACTTCCAATGATACAAAAAAGCTAAAAGAAATATGAAGCAAACTGTATTCCAAGCAAAGATTACATCTAAGTTAGTGGAGATGGCAAATATACAATATACTCAGGATATTCCGGATCGAACGTAAGGGAAAAGCGAAAATCCGGACAAACGGGAGGGTCATTTTTTGAAACATAAGAGTGAAGTATGGATTGAAATAATGTAAGTTAAACTGACATTAATCAAACGGAGACATTCTCCATGGCTTCCATTAATATTTTCACAACATTTTCGTCAATTGTTCTGAGTTAAAACAATGGAACAGCAACAGTGGTCTAACTATTATCAACAAATACTTCACACAATAACAATCTTCAGTTACTGAAATAGTTATGTAGAAATCCACTAAATGCGGTGCTTTCCGTCTCCTTTCTCTCAGAGGGGGATTTTTCGTGATATTGTATTGACATTTCGATAATTTCGAGCATTTTGGAAATCCCCAGTTGGTGGGAAATTCGGACAAAGCGGAGTCACTTCTCAAAAATTCCGGAATAAGTAGTAAAGTTAAGTACGTAAAATGTTGGGAATATGGAATAATCATGATTATCCGATGCTGTATTATCCGGTGTATGCTGTATATGAAAACACAGTTATTCTCAATCACAGATGGATGAATTTGCTACAATTTTGAAAATATAACAAATTGATGTTACAATCCCTAAACTAACAGGCTGTTCGTTGGAGGCTTAAAGGGAGTGAGTAAATGGAAATATTCAAGCCAGTTTTTCAACACACCCTTATCATACGGATTGTGATACGTTCCAGTTTGGCGGTCTCTAAGATAAGTGTAACGTAGAATGTTGATTCTCTCATTTGTAGTCAAATTCAGAGATATCTGTGTGATCTATGGAATGAAAAAACATCAAAGAAACTATGACAAGATCTCAGAAGAAGCAAGATATGCGTCGCATTGGATAATGTAGTCATGCAGGTTACATTTAACGACAATATACTCCACTAACACGTAGAAGGAAATATATGCCTTTGAACATTCAAATATGCTAACTATCACAAATGGTTCCACTACGCCTCTGTAACAGATCTATTTGCAGTGAATTTAACTTTACTTGGACAATCATTCTTCATATGAAAAGGTGCACATAGAGTTTTACGGACATATTACTACACGGATAATAATGTGATCGTTTATGGCAATGTCTTCATCCACCTCAATCAAACTTTAACTAACATGCGAAAAACAGTACAAGTAACGACCTCGTACTGAATAAAAACTGTATGAAAAAAGCCATAAATGAAAAGACCAAAATGGAATTCTAATTGCAAATGATAGGCTAGTCTATAGAGAGACCTTTAGCATGGTACACAAATCCCTTAATGGACTTGCTCCCGACAATCTATGTCAGATCTTCTCACGATTATCTGATGTTCACAATGGGATCTTACGAAATACTAAACGCGATCTAGCTATACCTCTAATGAGAAAAGCCTATGGACAAAATTCTTACCGCGGAGCTAATACATGGAACAACCTTAATAATGATGTAAAATTAGCCTCTTCAATCCAGTCGTTCAAAGCACAATACAAGGCTCATAATTGATTTTATTCAAGGAAAGCTGTTTAAAGTATTCTATGCATTTTAAGTTTCATCGTTTTATTTTCTTAAAGTTTCGTAAATTTATTCATAGTAAAATGACTTTCTATTCAGTTTTACTTGCAGGGCTCATTGAAAAGCAATTACCATAATTGAATTGAACCCTGGGTAAAGAAATTTTCAATGAAAATAAACAAATTTTAAATAAATTTGAATAAATAAATTGAGCTCTAGAAATAATTAATTCTCAGCGACTATAAAATGGCAAAATCAGGATCACTAAGGGCGTCATTAAGTACTACTGAGTACAGACGGAGCAAAAGGTAGAATAAAATGCTTTAGATTAAAAGGTATAATGAAAATATAAGTCTATACATACGATAACCAGAAGAGTGTATGTGAAAATTGGAGCCATAACACCATACAGAATGAAAAACAGGACCCTTAAAATGGTGTATCCATATTCAACGACGATCAGGCGAGCAAAATAAATTGCTATGTAGGCAGATACCATGGTTACCACGAAGAAAATCAAAAATATAGCTCTACAAAAGACAAAAATAGCCATTCAAATGATGGAACAGACAAAAGGTATTTTGCAAACTAAAATTTTCACTAAATACATGGGCCCCACGCCTGAAACTGAAAACTGAGGAGCAGAAAAAGATTACTGAAAATAAGCAACATTGAAAGGAACAAAACAAATACAAGAGAATTATGATGGAAGAAAACGATAAATATATAAAGAAATCTTAGATGAAAATATTAGCTCACTGCTGGGATATCATGCTTTGCTAGAAAATATGATTCCAAGAACACACGATTCTAAGAAATAACTGCTAGGCAAGAAACCGATAATTGAGAATTATGATCTGTTTATTTCCACTTATTTCACTACAAACGAAACAATATCATAGACCTACGCTGTGCGGCTATTTCTAAAATTTAGATTTCAGAAAAAATGTATATGGTAGCTGAGTGCAATATTATCCCGTGGCTGAGTGCAAATTTTTACAGGAGAAAGTTAGATATGAGAGAGCTTGGAGCTTAGTACATTGGCAATCTTCAATACTTTTTCAGCAATGGTAAGGCTGAGAGAGTTGAAATCCAAAATTTATAAAATTAGTAGCCATGCTACCTATTATTAGGCCCAATGCAGTTATGTATATAATGACAATGGTGATCCATCACTCTTATGCATCGATTACATATTCTGCAATGCTTCGATCTGATTGGACGTAGAAGACGGCACGTGTGACATAAACGTGATAAAGGATTGTCTTCTGAGCTTAATTCCCACTCTTTGTGCAACGCGACCTAAAAACAAACAAGGCATGATTAAATCCACCTTAAAAAAGTTAGAACAGCTGATAACGAAATGCAAAAAATATCTACCTATAGTTTAAGTGGCTTCTAAGTGACTTCAGCTGTAAAATAAAACTATCCTATCTAGAGCAGAGAATTAAACTTTTACAGTAGATAAATGCCTATAATGTCAGACTTGTAAGACTCAGACAAGACTTCTATGGCATAAAAATAGAACTGCTTGAGCACTACAGACTTCAAAAATATTGTTTTAAATGCAACCCCACATCAACTACACCTCCAAAAATTTCATTGGAAATAGTAATAAAAATATGAGAACAAAACTGGAGTTTCAGATAAAACTTTATAACTAGTCTATGTTTATCTGTAATAAGAAATCGGGTTTCCTTTCAATTAACACAACAAAAAAAGCTAGCAATAGGGTGCTTCAGTCTTCAAATACAGTGTCAAGTATGAAAGCAAAGATCATGCAAATATATGGATCACATCCTGACGACGTAACACACATTAAACAACAATATACCTTTTTCAGTGCGATATCGTATTCATCAGAATTACACTGGAGATACCCAGGGTCCTTTGTGGCCGCAGTTATAAATGAGTACCACATAACAATGTTCAAGAACATGAATATTAAATTCCAGCTTGGTTCCACAGCCATGATGAATCTAAACTAAAAAAGAAAACCTATATTTGTTCATGTATTCATAGGAAAGTTTGATATAAAAGAGGAAGAAAATAAATTTTACTTGTTATGTTCAAATGCTGGTTGTTCTAAATCACTCTCTGTTTATTGCTTGGGGTGTTAATTGCATGGGGTTTTCTATTTGCTCAGGGTAGCAAAATATCTATGAAAACCAACGTTCTTCAAAGGATCTGATTTTATGTCAGTTCTCTTTGAACAGCTCTCTTTACATAATTGGCTTCCTCTTCTGGAATAATGTAAAATGATTGAATGTTTTGGAAAATCGATACATTTTATGATGAGTTAATGAGGTGGTTGCAAGTTTTCTCCAATCTATTTGACCTCTGAAAACGTTGTGATGTTTATTGTTAAATATGCACAAAACTTAAAACTAGCATGGATACTTGTCAAAACACAAAGCTACTTAGTTATGTTTTCCAAGAAAGGATCTAAATATGCTGGTATTCAGGCCTGGGAGGATCTACCAATTAACCTAAGAGAACTTCATCGCTAAGTCTAACTAAAAGCCCTCTATGACATTTTATGAGCAATGGAAACTAATCTACTACACCTCAAAGAACGACTTCCTGTCAGATCAGCGGCTATTCTTCTTTGTTATTTTAATTTTAGTTAGCTGCATGTATTTAAGTTTCTTTATGGAAGTATTGGTGAAGGGATATCACTATAATAGGATTATTATTATTAAACAATGTCCACTTGACTCTCTCTGAAACGATTAATGGCAAATCTGTAGGCACATGAATTAATCTCTATATCTTTAATCCTTGTCACGTTTACCAAACTTCTTTTCCATACTCTATCATCGTGACTCTAGGAAGCAGGCCTAGCTTTGTAAATATACTAATTCACACTGTAAGAATTTTACAAAAGCAATGTGAATAGTAATCTTTCTGGTCTACTCTCAATATGCCAAGAAGCAAAACAATAAAAGAAAAACAAATGCAACTTACATGATAGAAATACATCGGATAACTGAAGCCGAGAAGACTGAACAGATAAAAATACAGCCATTTTTTCTCTCGGGTTGATTCGCTCACTATTCGCCGCCTGTACATTAAACAATAGAGGTATCTCATCAGTGCCAAATTGAACAAACTCGATTTACTGAGAGATTATCCGCTACGTAAACGTGAGAAAATTGCAAAACTTTCCTAGACCAACAGAGAAAATCTAAAATTTTAACGCTCAGATATTGGTGGCTTAATGAAAAGGAAGTCTCAACCCAAAATTTCACCATTGTGAGTGCGTCACATCTCATCATGGCTTGAATACTAAAAATTATAATAATGTTGTTGCCAAACTACTTCACAAATCTTCTCTTGCGACCAAAACCACAACAAATCTCAAAGAAAGTTTGGTACTGTTATTAAGCTAATAGGATAAGGCCCTGAAATAAAAAGCACTCGATCGAGCACGATCAATCTCTTGTACATTCGACTAGTGATCCCTACTAGCTCGATTATTCAAGCTCCTAACGTCAATGAATAGTGTTTCTATTCAAAGATATGCAATTCAAACAAAAATCTAGCCTGGATATTCCTTGAATTTCAGTAAAATATCAATAAAATATTTTTCCATTCTCTTCGTTGAAGTTGGGATTCTCTGTATGAGTCAAATCATTGATAGCATTCGCAATGGCGTTGTGATTCCTGTTGTGAGGCTGCCTAGGAAGCATACGTGTAGCGTGAATCGTGTCGTAAGCACTAACGTTGTGTGTAACCATAGCAGAAGGGATTTGTGGCCAATGGGAAACCAGGAAACTTCCCAGTGAGTCATTTAAAGGTGGCTCACTACTTTACTGATAAGGTCAACAATTAGGCCTCTCATTTCCTTCAAAATATTAAAATAATTTAGGGGCTTCATCAAATGCTTATATAAATTGAGGAGTTTGATCAACGAAACAACCAACGTTTGCTTATTTCAGGGCCTGCAATAGGATGAATTATTTATCAGAGTGCTGGTAACATACGAATTGATGACATGATGAATAGCAATAAGCATTATGATAGGCGTAGTTAGTTGTCAACCGCTTACAAAATATCTTACCAAAAACCAAACATAGTATTCATTCTCATCTTTCTTTTTAAATAGTCCATTATAGGTTTATACCCTCGTCCTGTTGCAAGATCTAAAGGTGTTTTGCCATTGTTGTCTTGCAGAAATAGGTCAACTTCCTAGAATAGATCAGGTTCAATGAATATATGCATATACATCTAACCGGCTTCCAAGATACAGAAATCACCAGCTGTGTAAGGTATAGTAAGTCAACAACTCAAAAGAGTATCTACATTGTCTCTGCCAGTATTATTTCTCCTGGAATGTGTTCTTGAGACTTAAGGGTTATTTGTACTTTCTTGTTTTCTTCTTTACATACTTAGGCTGCCTGTCACACAAAACTATTAATTAACTTCTTGCTTTTCACCTGCTGCTCTGTGCTTTTTAGCTTCAGTTGATCTGGCCAGCTTATGTATCATTAGTATTTCAAGTTGCAGTTTCTATGCTAGCTCATTCTTATTTGCTTTTTTAGTCTGAAAAGAGTTTACTTCCATAAAAGTAGGCATTTTTGGCATATATATGGAGAAATTCTATGTGGTGTCTATTGAAAGATAGCAAAAAACATGTGGATAATAATGCCTGTTTATTAATTATATACCATTATTCATTTACTAGTTGCATTGAATACTCTAAATACTATGAACATGCCTAATTTAACAAACTTCTTTGAATTGTTTAGTATTTTACTACACTTCTGCTCTCTATGTTGCAATATCACAGCAACAACCTCTAGCTTTCTGTATGATTTCCACTTCAGCTACACAATCATCACATTAAATGCATCAATGGACAATACCTCATTCAATGCATACATTTAGAAACAGCTTCAAATAATTATTTGCAACCAAAAACTAATCAAATAAAAAGAAGAGCCAAAATATCACTTTTGAGAGCTGGCATTAAATTCCAAATATGCCAAAATGGCACGTGACTAAAGACTATAACATAACATGTTTGCAACTACTAAAGTAAAATTTATAAAGCCTAGATTAAGACTTTAATGATAGGTGTATACTTTTACCTGTTCAACAATAAGCTTAACTGTTGATAAACTTCCACTGAGGCATGCAAGATGAAGTGGTGTCTGCAAACAAAAAGAGAAAAACTACTCCAGACAAGATTTATTACAAATAGCAACAAATATAATCACTTTTCTGGAAATGCTATAAAAATCTGCATTGCAAATGTCACCACTTGAAGCAAATATCATAAGTGCATATCTGGTAACTTGCAGTTGCTATTGCAATAGTAATAAATGGAAATCATTTCTCAAAAATCAAGTTTTTGCAAAGGAAGTCAATTGCCTTTGTAAATAGGTCCATGGGGCATTTGCAAAGGTGACAGAAATCACCTGTGTATAACAAAATGTATGATAAAATTCTAGGGACTCATTTTCCTAAAAATAACCCTCAAACAATCTGTTTGAAAGAGGAACCAACTCGGACTGCAAAAAACTGATGAAGATGTTTCTCTCAAATTTTAGCTTCACCATTGCAGTGATAATTTACTATTAGCCTACAAGTACCAAATTAATTAACATCACCTACATCCATTCCTCACTGGAGTGATGGCCCAGTGGTAGAGCGTCTGCCTCACAATTGGTAGGTCATTGGTTCTAGCCCCCAGCTGAGTCATACCAAAGACTTCAAATATGGTACTCACAGCCTTCTCATCTGGTGCTCAACATATGAGAATGGAGTGGGAAAGTTAAACTCGCGGAGCTACCAGTGGACCAGCTCCCCACTGTAGCTTTCACTGCATTTGCAGACGCATGGCCTAGGGTTATAGAAACAGAGATAGGCACCACCCTATGCACCATTGGGTGTGGGAAAGGATTTTGACTTGACTTGACATCCATTCCTCTCATTTGAAACTACCCACAGGGGTAGAAAAAGATATCCTTATTTCCACACCTCATACACATGGGGACACATGAACATCATCATCCCTTCCTCTCACATGAAACTACCTTATTGAACTTAAGTGAAGTAAAGATATAAAAGACACAAATATAAATCTCAGAAGAAAGCAAAGAAAATCTAAGATAAGGAATCTGAATTTGTTTACATTTGAATTTCATACCTGGTTTAAGTCATCTCTTTGTCTTGGATTGAAGCCACTGTACAGTAAGAGCTGAACTAGTTCAGAATACCCTAATTTATGAATGACAAAAAGGCAATGGTTAAAACTAGCATGTGCAATTATATAAAAATTAATAATCTAGTTGGAAACATGAAAACAAGGGTCTCTAACATAGCATTTTAATTATATCAAGACTACATATCAGGTGAAAGGTTGCTAACTCAGGCTTGAAAATAAGGACCCTCTATTTAACCAGCTTTTTTGTGAGGGACCAAAAGTAACTGCAAGAATACAAATTTGTACCGCTGCTAGAATACAATTTTTGTTGCTAAAGTCACTATGATCCAGCTAAGTTATTTGGAATGTCACCTAATTTTAGCAGAAGCTGGTGGCCTATTTTTATGGCTGTTAACTAATAGCATTGTGAATCAAAGTACATTAAACAACAATAACAAAAAACTCAAGCCACACAGCTGCTTCAAGACCTTCCCTTGATACTAGAACAGGGATAGTGCTACCAGAGGGGCTTGGGGGCTGCAGCCTCCCATGATTTTACTGAGCCCCCTGCTGACACCTAAATTGCCATGCACCGTCAGCACCTTCATAGTATCCATGGCCTTCTCTTCATTTCTTTAGCCAATATGATAGGTGTTGTCCATTAAATTCTTTGACACTGCTCACTGTCAGCACTTTGGCACCACTAGCCCCCCAGCATTTCTTCTCTGGCACCACCACTGCATCAGAACTAATTATCCACATCCCTACTCAACAGAAAAGTAGCCTAATGGTTATAATGCCTTCCCACTGTGTGGAAAATCAGCTACAATGGCCCACCCTAAGTAGTAAATGAATTCTCATTTACTAACTACCAAGCAGCTATATACAGGCCAGGTGGCAACATTAAGGTGTCAACCAAGCATTTGTCAATGCATAAAACATATGAAGGACTCACTTCTACCTACATAATCCCTGTGCAGTAGGCATACTTCATGTGCTTGAGTCATATTTTACATATAATTTAGACCATTTTTTATCTGTTGTCTTCTTGAAAGGTCATGCTTTTAATTATTCAATATTTCAATGTGCATTTTGTATCTATAATGCATGTTCCTTCTAATATATTGCAGGTGTGTATGCTGGGTGCATACATGAATGCTACTGGTGCAATTGCACACAGAAAATAATCTCTTTATGCTGCTTACTGCAGATGCTGTATTTCGCTCATCACAAAGGCTGGTATAGTGAAGCTCAAAGGTAGCCAAACAAAATTATGCAATTGCATCCTGTGATTTTTTGATGTAATAGGCTTTCAAAGCATATAAAACTCAAAATCTAACCTTTGAAACATGCCCAATGCAAGNGGCAGTGTCACCATCAACATCAGTCAAATCTTTCCTTGCTCCTTTTCCAATGAGATACCCTGCAAGCATTGTTTTTCCATACTGTGCTGCTATTATCAATGGTGTGCAACTTCTGTTATCCATTGCATCTATCAATGCACCATTCTGAAGTAAAATATCCACAGTGACAATGTGTCCATTGACACATGCCCAATGAATTGGTTGAGGTGCCAATTCATTACTGCTTTTCTTACTTACTGGTGCATTTGTTTCAATGGCAAATTTAACAATGTCATTATATCCAGCAAGTGATGCCCAATGTAATGGGGAATGCCCCTTTGCATCTGCAGTGTACAGAATTTGAGAGCCTTGCTCTTTTACTAGTTGTCTGCATTTGTTGAGATCTCTAGAAATCAAAAATGACAAGAGTTTACTATTTGGATCAATTTCCTTCCCACATTATTCACAAAGTCATCAAAAAATATAATCCTATTAATTTCAGCATTTTAATAAATGATAATGTTTGCCTTTTTCTATTCTATTCATTCTGATACCTTGAGCAAACTAAGTTTCAGGTGAAATTATTATGCAAGTCAAAAACAATTGCAATCTGCATGTATTGCCTTTTGTGAATGTTTCTTGACCTTGCAAAAATGAATTTTCATGAATCTCAAGAGAAGGTTGTCTTCTAAATCTTTGCAAGAAGAAAGCCCTAGGAAAGTGAAGTCTGATGATAAGAAAATCATTGTATTCCATTGAATACACATTCTATATTTTGTATAAAGGTTTTCTGGATCTTTTCCAGCTTTCATAGTTTCAGAATTAAAATTTTCTTGAGGCTTTTAGCAAAAAGATTCTGATTTCTAATGTTTTGTACATGAAAACAGTGCAAAATATTTGTCAAGCATTATTTTCCTACATGCCATTTTCCGTAAAAAAACGATGAAATAAAAGAGCTGAAGAAAGAGGTGATTTTACTACCCTACTACGCGACAATGAAGTGGTGCAAAGTTGTCTACAGAAAGTTAAAATTTTGTTGATTTCCCAACAGAATGTTTGGCTGGGGGTGTGACACCTCCCACACACACACCCCGTCGGCACGGGCCTGACTTCCACGCTTTGTAGACAGGCAACTGCCACCATGAATCATCACAATTTTGCAGACCTAAGATATAGCCTTATATTTTATATACTTCAATTTGATTATAATTCATTTTCTTCATAAAGATTGGCAGCTCAAAATTACTTTCCATCAACCTGCAATTAGCAGATAACTTGTGGAAAAGAAGCTGTTGTTTACAGAAAGACGCGGATATGCTTACCCAAGTTGTATCGCTTTGAATATGTCTATCTCAGAAGTGGCAGAAGACCCATGCTCACATCCACCAGAACATGGCTCTTTTGCTATAACAGACATCTTCTTTCTTCACGAATCTAGCTAAATACTAAAGATAAACAGCACTAGTTATCACAGACTCCAACCATCTTTACTTCTATTTCACTTCAAACTTTGAACGCCTCGTTCTCATGAAATGCGTCTGCGGATTTTCATAAGAAACTTCTCAAAGAGTTCACATGAAGAGAGTTGTTAAATTTCAAAATCTCCCCTGTTCCCAGAAGCTTCTTTGGATGTTCCCTTAACAGAAATGCCTAATTGCTCCCCAGAATCCACTTCGATTCCTAGCTCCCTTAAAACGTTTCCTCATGCTCTCTAAAATAAAAACGGGGAGTTCCCTTGTTCCCTACAACCCCTGGGGGACCTCTAAAATTCTTCATGTGTTATATGCGCTTTCTTTCAGCAGGATATCTCGAATAATTATTGAAGTCTTAAGATAGTTATGAAAACAGAAATTGTACACTATTGATAAAAATTGAATTGCAAATGTGGGGAGTCAGGCGAATTGTAACTCTTTCATTTCGATTTCGATATTAGCTTCTCAGTATATAAGGAAAGATTACTTTCTTTAAGCTATTACAGATAAATTGTGATAATTGTGATAGGCAGGAATATATCCTAATAAAAACACATAAATCGTCTGAACAACAGAATTTCTTCGGCTCGGCTAATACAACACTACAATCGGCTCGGCAACTCAACAGATTCAACGTCTAATAACATGTACTCAAAAAAAAATTTTTCCTTGGTTTACTGCACAATGTGATGATGTGATTAGGAGAACTATGAAATTTAGTATGCCTTGGATAAAAGTTCTGACATGGGAAGTCGCTTGCTGTGTTGAAATTCTTCACTGGTTGGGGCGGGTGGAGTGTTACTCTTTTTTTTGAGTGAGTTTGCTCCTTATTCTTGCTGACATTTCCCCAATCTTCACATTTTGTAGTGGCCAATTTATAGTTTCTTTTATTTATTTGAGCAAAATGCTTTATGCGATGCTCAGTATTGGCGTTAAAGTTAAAGTCAACTTCGCTACTAACTTTTCTACTTACCAGTACAACTTGACGATGCACAACTACTGCCTTAGGAGTGGTTCATTATTTATGCCTCAGGTTGGGACTGAAGAGGAAGGTTTATTTGTGTAGTTGTTTTTGTTACCTAGCCTTGTGCACTATAAAAACAATAGTTACCCAACCAATATAGAGCTATTAAATTTATGCCACCATAGCTAACCATGATGCCACCCAGCCTCTATAAGACAAAAAAAGATATACCCAACCTTACAGCTACCTGAAAAGTCACTACACAACCTCAGCCCCAACCTGAGGCATAAATAATGTTATACTCAGTGAGATGCTTGCGTCTTGGCTCTACTTGATTCCTATCCCTAAATTATAACATAGAGGAGAGCATGACTTCTCTCTTAGAGATATCAAGAATCTCTAAAAAGGCTGTTTAAAACTTACGAATTTTACTCTTCAACACAGCAACTATCGTCAGGGTGGCTTGCATCTATTTCAGCTACTACTACTTCTTCGACGAGAATTGACTTTATGATAAAACTAAACTACTTTATAATACTCAACACGAAAGATGGTGCAATATAGAATATATCCAATAATAATGTAAAGTCCATAAATTGCCCAATAGACATTGTTTTAGTTCTCTTTGCACAATCATGGTGCAATGTTCCCTATTCAGTTCTGCCGATGACGTATTCCGTTGATGTGGAGGAACCATGCTATACAACAATAAAAAAGAAATAAACCAAAAATAAAATAAACCAAAAACAAAAAGTACATCAGAGACATGGGACAGCAAAATCTATTGTTTAACATATAAGTCATCCAAGACGGATGTCCGCACCAAAAAGAATAGCACAAATGTGGACAGATACGGGCAACAGGATGGGGTATTTAGTTGTAAGTAGACATCCTTTCAGAAAAATTGTTTTTAGAGAGCGGGGGCACTTCCAAGTCATTTTATTACCACGATTTTTCGTTCAAAATTGAAAAAAAAAAGAAACAAAAGACAGTGACTTTACTTTCTTTTTGTTTCTTTAGGAAAGGAGATCACAATTTAAGTCCGTACGGACTAGGAGAGGGGTTGCTAAGCAAAGAATTGACGTGCGTGAGCAAGGTAAGTTAGGGGGTAGAAAATTTGCATAAATGTGCGCAAGTACTATGCGGATGACTTCCTTCTTTCTTCACATGTGAAAAGATTGGACAAAAATTCTGAATTTTATGGGTAGAGTTTCCAAGTAGGGTTTTCCATATAATGAGGCCCTCTACTACCAGTGCTGCTGCGTTCTAATCTGTATTGTCTGTTTGTTGGTATATTATAATGCACCCACAAACCGACAACACAGGTTAGAGCCCAGTATCACTATCATGGCGTGCCGACCCTTCCAATCAACAAGGAAAATATATTGAAAACCATCTTTTATGAGAGTCTTCACTAAGCCAAACAAATAACATCCTGAAAAATACCTGAACTTTCTAATTTTCTCTGTTTATAGTGAATCTCATTAAATCTTTCCGTGGCAATTCAATGCAATGCAATTCAATTCAACTTGCCTATTCTTAGCCACTGTGATACATTTTTTTTAGTCAATACGTACGTTGCATTATACCAGCTATATCGAAAGCTATCCTTGCCTATTCCCAAGGCCATTAGTGCGGTACTAATGGCCTTGGGAATAGGGAAAGGTTCGGTAAAGTTAAACTATGAACAAGGAATTAAGGGAAGTATCTAAAATCTTAATTAAACACGAATTATGAATAAAAATCAATGATTTTCGGTTTCCAACTTTATGTCTTCAGTCTTCAATAAAAATTTGGCTGTTATCGCTTCATTCGAACGCATTTGCACATATCTTGTCATGAATTGCGATGAATAATGGGATATANATGCAATGAAATCCAAATATGAAATCTAAAAGATAAGTAAAATAAATATTTTTGGCAGACTTCTCTTATCAAAGAAATTAATGAGATATGTAGCTGCCAAAAAAACAGTTAAGACACAGAGATCCATAGTAGCCTTTCCAGAATCGCACAAATAATTAGCTCTTCTCTTTCACCTTCTCCCGGGGGCTTTGCCAATGCATCAGGGACTTTCCCCACCATAGTATATTGGCTAAATGGTGCCTGCTCAACTTGACATGGGGCAGAGCTAAGTTAATGTGCGATTTCAAACCCAGCACCAGGGCTAGCCCTAGATGTTCCTGAAAATGATAAACAATGATACAGATAACGAATGATTGGCAGATTGCTTTAACGATTGCTTGATTGATTGATTGATTGATTGATTGATTGATTGATTGACTAATTGATTGATTGATTGATTGATTCATTCATTCATTCATTGACTTATCGGTAAATCCTTTCTCCAATCAAGATTTCTTGATCATTGACACCAATGAGTAGGGTCCCCCGGGGTACAATGTGTTTATCAATGATTTATTCTATTCTCTCCCGTTGTGTTGCAATGTTAGATTTTTAAGTGAAATTTTTAGTTGTATTTTCTTCAATGCTCTTTGTGCAGACCATTCCCATTTTTTAAT
>OLMO02000001.1:16357536-16368395 GCA_900291935.2 Cassiopea xamachana | reverse complement strand
TTGCCATGGTAACAAATTTCCATATCAAAATTTTATCAGTAGATTTGGACTCAGCACCTAAAATTACATATAGTGTGTAATTTTGACCAACTTTGGATTGAAATTACTGCATTTTGCATTTTCGAGGAGTGACCTACCTTAAAAACCCATCAGAAATAAAAAGTAAAGTGAAGTGATGAAAGCTCTGAGGCTACATTTCCTGATGAGAGAGCACATTTCCTGTAAAGCTTAAGTCGGGGGATGTTATTGAGAAATCAATTTTAGCTATCGTCTTCTTGCGACAATATTGATTTTCTGAAAATTGCCGACAACACCTTAATTCTTAGTAACTTTGCCGACAAGCTCGACGCCTGGGGGGGTGTTACACCCCCCCCCCACACCCCACTGTAGCCACGGCCCTGCTTACAGCACCTGTTGGATAAACCGCATACTTTTACTAATTGGAAAGCACTTGTTAAAAAGAGCGCTTATGCTGCGCAGCGGCAATTGAGGTAGAGTGGCCAAACCCTTTCCTCGCCAATATCATCTCTCCAATATCTG
This sequence comes from Cassiopea xamachana, assembly GCA_900291935.2. Lineage (NCBI taxonomy): Eukaryota > Metazoa > Cnidaria > Scyphozoa > Rhizostomeae > Cassiopeidae > Cassiopea > Cassiopea xamachana. The sequence continues at coordinate 16,367,855 of OLMO02000001.1, read as the reverse complement.
CAACAAAGCCCTAATTGCTGTTTTGTAGAAAGTGAGCTGCACAGCTAGTGCTCTAGGCACCACACACGTTTACATTGCTTTGAAGGCGAGACTAAAAGCCCATTGATATCACAACTTGTTGAATTTTGAACAGCAAACAAAATTTCAAGAATCAAGTATGATGTGCAATGCAATAGAACAGGAAATTTCCCGCAAGCCTTTAAGATAAATTTCAGCACTAGACCAAATATTTTCAAAAAGGAGCAAATATTTGCAGGGGACAGTGAAAGCGAAGGACTAATCTTAAATACGTCAAGAAATCTTTCACTTCTTCGTTCGAGATGCTAGGGATGAGCATTTGTCTCCGTTGGTAGAGGGCAGTAGGGGGATCATTCCCGCCACCCCCATCCTGCAGACATGCTTGCTTGGCTTTGCTTCTACGCTGGGAGGGCAAAAGTACTGCAATAAACAGTAGTCAGGTAGATGCCACTTCATAGCAGGAGATACAGTGTTCTTGCTCAAGCTTTGAACGTTTCTCTTAGACCATATCCCTCGCACTCCTAGCAAAATATTCCATATATTACGGCATACCTCTACTGAGATAAACTCATTGTTTTCCTTATCGACTTTTGCAAATGCTTTGCAGTACATCATATAGCGATTCTCTTCGATCAGCTTAAAATGCGACTTGAAATCAGTTTGCAACTCTAAAAAAAAGCAATCACATATCAGCAACATGGAATGCTTTTGTAAAATTAATAAAATATACGAAGATGATCATCCAGGCAGAGATTTCCAAAAATTCTATCGGGTAATTCAAGTGAGTACTTAGGGATTATGAAAAATTGCATCCAACTATTCATAGAAATACATTACTAAGTCATTTTCCTAATTTCCCCTATTGTTTCGTATTCAAATTCCCCAATTGTTTCAATTGTTTCACATTCAAAGGAAATTGCAAGTAGAAATATGAATTGCAGTTAAGCAATTAAGGAATGTACATTGCTTGTATTTAATCAATTTTAAAGAACTTTTACCTCTCGCTGCTCTAACATCAATCGGATCCTCAGTTTTGCTGTGTAAAGAGCTATGAATAAACCAGATCAATGTAACTATTAAAACAGGAAATACTTGGTGTCCATTGAAAATGTGACCTCAAAATTGGAGCAAATACAGTATGGTTCAATCACAATATGATCCTTTGGTTATTACCAAGTTTTTGAGAGTAGGAAGTAAGCAAAACATATTCAAGTGTTAATCATTAGACATTAAAATGGGGACTAAAAATCTTGACAATTCATATTCAAACTTTTACTTAATAGGTTTTGCTATTCTTCATAAATTCCATGAAAAGTCTCACCTCATCAGCCTGCATATCTTTGGATACAGAGCAAAAGACTCTTGAAGTTTAGACTGCACTTTGCCTTTCAAGAATTCACAGACTGAAAAAGAGTTGTATCCGTTCATGAAATATAAAAAACCCATATCTTGAAAACGATTCCTGATTCTGTTCATTTTCTTTCCAGTAGAACACATCATTTCAATTTTTGCTTTTACAAGGATTTACCGAATTACATACATTATAACACTTGAAAAACGGCGTGTGAGAGTTTTTCACTTTTTGCATAGGTGTGGGACTTAGAACAAAAAATGAAAAAATATTCTCACTTTTATGTGGTGCTGGCTTTTCAGCTTGCAATTTTTGCAAATCAATATCTTCATCCTTAATTTTTCTGTATCCATCTTTGCTAGCCATGGTTGGATCATTTTCTGAAAGGTAGTCTTCTGGATTCCCATCAGAACTTAACTCCATTGAACGATCGCTCACATCTCTACTAAGCAGGTGTACAATCGATTGTTCCGTTGGAATATGGACATCTTGCAACTCATCAGATTGAAAGCACGTGCTAATTGAGTTCCTTGATGATGGAGTTGTAGCTGGTTGTGTGTAGTAGCTTGTTTTTACCAGCTGCTTTGAGACTGTAGCTGGAGGAACATGTTTCTGAAAAGCACAGAGTCCATTAGTGCTTTTCATTCAAGATAAAATAGGTAAAATGCTATATTTCTGTGAGAGTTCTAAATGGGACCCTAATCCCATGGCTAGGAGTGTCTGCAACAGAAAATGGCAAGACCAAAAGTTTATTTGCGGAGTACCAAAGTTATGATTTTGTTGCCGTATCGCGTATAAATTATTGGGTTTGTTGCTCAAGCAAAAATGCAGACAATTATGCGTTAAATATCAATGATCAAACAGGTAAAATATGATGTATTTAAAAAGTTGAGAGCTGAGGCAAAAACAAAATAGAGCTTGAAATTTAAAAAGTGCCAGGTTTAGAATGCAATATTTGTGCAATGATTTTCAGTTGAAATAACATTTGAACAAGCTCTATAAGACTTACCTTACGAGAGGTTCCAGGAAATGATTTAAGCGGCTTCTTTTTTGGTCTTTTAGGCATGTATCTGAAAAAGACCTCAGATGGTAGATCTGAACTCAGTTGATGCGAGTGAATGTGGGTTGCTAACATAGAGCTTTGCGTATCAAAAGTTTAAATACTTTAAGAGCCTCTATGAGAGAGCTTCTAAACCAGGGGTACCGAAACTACGGTCCAAGGGCCAAATGCGGCCCACCATCCAGTTACTATTGGCCCGTATAATATCTGAAAATGCAGTTGTATACCATATGTGTCTGCATATATTGTCAATTTTTTGCAAACGTTGAAGAAATTTCTGATATGATAATTCCAAAGCACAGCATCACTGCTACCATCGAGGGCAATGTTATTGACACTACATACGTAGGTGAGCTAGAAACTCACACCGTATTAACGTATCACTACGCTACTTAAAGTGTGCGGCCCGGCCCGTTGCTTGCTGTTCTGTATTTGGCCCTTACTGCAAAAACTTCCCTGTCCTAAACTGACTGCTCTTTTGACATCAAAGAGACATCCGTCACACTTTCATCCTTAGCAGAAGCTGTCCACTTTTCTTGCGAATAATGAAAATTTGATTATTGATTTCAGTACAAACTCCCAGATCATTCGATTCAAAAATTTTATGAATTGTCAACGAATATACAATCATTATTCCACGCAAACTTTATGAAGTGGTTTCCCTTCCATAAAGTTTGAGTGGAATAATGATTGCATCATTTAACTATGAAAATATGCAATTAAACTTTTAATTACCTCTTTTTTATTAAATATGACTTTTCCCAATTCTAAAAAAGAAAATCACCCCGTAAAAAATGTTTCTTAGATTACTTTGATACCTCCATTCCCACCCACCCGATGGAGATAACACTTATCTTGGGCCATCAGCATGTGATGTAGCGTGACTAGCCCCTCTTCTCATCACCTTTATCTCTCCAGTGTTGCCACCAAGTGCCCATTTGTAGCTGGTGAGAAGAGAGCAAGCATTCAAAAAGTTCTAGCGTACTTTGAATCATCGACCTTCCGTTGATTGGCCATTGACGATTCAGGAAACATTGATAAATATCATCAAAATCATGCTAGAATTTTCGAGGTTTCGGGCAGGCAGGATTGGCACTACTGTGGTGGGCTCTTGGGGGCTGGAACTCCAAACAATTTCACTTAGCCGCCCATCGGTATCTATATTTTTGAAGATTCCTGTGCACATTCAGCACTTTCATAACCTGTTCTTCAATATGTCAAGCCAATCTGAATGGTGTTGTCGGCTAACGTTTTCTCGCATAGCTCACTGTGGCTCTTTGGTAGCATTTTCCGCCCCTCAAAATTTCGTCTCTGGCGCCACTTATGGGAAATACCAATAAGCAGCCATATGCAGGTAGGGAGAAATACCATGAACAGACGCACAAATAGTGGAGGGGTTCTGGGGGTCTATACCCCTGCCCTTTTCAGCAAAGAAATGAAATTGCCCTGTTATAGTGCCCTCTCTACTCTAAAATGGCGTTTCATGAAAAAGGCGTGGTTTCAAAAATTTACCAGAGGTTTCACCCCAGTCCCCCAATTACTTTTCTCAATCGTGATAAGAAATAGCAGTAAGAATCATCGGCCTTCAGAACAACGATATCAGTACACCTCCCACAGTATTTCATCCACTTGTGAATCTGCAAAACAGTGTTCGAAGGCCATACCTTTTTCAAAAAGTTTTAGTGTGCCCTTTTGCGTGGATTCGGCCCCTCTTCTTCTTCTTCGACTTTCAGCTTTACCTTAATTAATCAGGGTCGCCACAGCGCGTAAGTGTCACCCACCTCCCTCTGTCTTATGTGTCTGTCACTTTGGCACCTAACTCTCTCATATCCTGTCTGATGTTATCCACGTACAGTCTCCGTGGTCTCCCCCTCCTCCTCTTTCCTAGTGGCACCATTGCTAGCGCCCTTTGCCCTACACATGTCTCCTCCCTTCTCCTCACATGACCATGCCATCGTAGCCTCTGCTCCCTTGAATTTTCACTAACCCTCCTTGTCACCAGTATTCTTCGTGCTTCCTCATTTCTTACTCTATCTACATGCCCTTGAAAATTCCTAGTTGCGCGCCTGCATGAAACCTGCAAGAATTCCTAGCATCTCTTAGAGGTAACAAATGCTTGAGCGCATTGCAAAAATGAGAACAAAACTTTAGAACGAAGAAGCATACGTTGTTAAGTTGAAGATCCATGGATCTGACAAGGATGCTCCCTCGCAGTGATGCAAAAGCAACGGCTTTTTCCTCTATGTGCTCTTCTTCGTTGCCTGTAGAACGAAATGAAGTAGTGAATTTAAAATACAAGGGATCAAACCCGAATGATTTTGCTGCATTTAGAGAAATAACTGACTATGTAGCTACAACATACTTGTCAGAACTAGAAATTAGATTACTTTGCGACTATACAGCTGTGCAAAAAGTTATATCTACAAAGAAAGACTCGACAATTTCTTTAGCCCGGAAATATGCTTACAATTAAGTCAATATTGACCGGTTTAAGCTATTACAGAGAAGAAAATCTAGGAGCCATAATATGGGAATAACTGAAGTTATCAAATATAGTTTTGAGTTATGCATGTAGTGTCTTGGTATGGTTACTTACTTGGCACGTTAGTTTGATGATAAGTTAGTTAGTTAGTTGGTTGGCTAAGTTATTATTTAAGAAGTGCGATTGCTAATTTATCTGTTAGCACTAACAATGATTTCTCAGCTTTGAAGTTGATAAGAAATTTTGACATACTGTATATATCTTGCGATTTCAACGAGGTACTTATTTCAGTAAGAGCGATTGGATAGTAGAGCTAGCTGTTGAGCTCTAATGATGGTTCTGGGAAGCGCTTAGTGACTACACCTGGTATGTCGCATTCACGATTCATAGTGCTATATCAAGAATTTCAAGCCCCTAAGTGAAGCTGATAGCTTTCAAAGCATAAACTAAGTACTTAATAAATCTTGCAGCATTTTTCATGCCTATTTGGATGATGCCTCAAATATGCTTAGCTTCTACTATATCAAATTATCTGGAGAACAGTGCAATAAACGGAAGGATGTAAGACTATGGATTGCAAAAAAGCAAAGGTCGCTTGCAAAGTCGGAATTGAAAATCACATTCAACGCTATCAGTTACTGATATTTTCAATTGGATATTACCTCTTGTAGCAAGGAATTCTTTTGTTTTCAAGAACTCAGCTTTCTTCTTTTTCTTCCTCTTCTTCACTTTGGCAAAATCTTCTCGATCATCACTGTGAAGACGACAGTTGTGATTGTAGCTCACCACAGAAATGGCTGGCATTTTGCCAACTACAATGCCTCGCTTGGTGCAATTAACCTCTGATGCGTCATTTTTCTCGTAATTTTCTAGGCTAGAGGCCCTCTTTGCTTGCTTCAGAACTTTTTCACACCGGTCAATGAACCCCAAAACAGCGAATAGCAAAGGTGCAGCTTCTTTATGAGGATGGCTATCTTTCGCAATAGAGGCATATTCATTAGCGTTCATGGAGAGCAAAATTCTTTTGATTATAAGGAAATTCTTCATTCGTAAATTGCCACAGTCTATGAGCTTCAGGATCTGCTTATCAGTCAACATCAAAGAACTTGCGGAGATCCGTGCCAGAAGTGTTACAGTATCACGTAAAGAGCTTGAATTTACCATCAAGAAATTAACAAAGTCATCGCTACGCTCGTTTCCTTTATCAGCATCTTTATCTACATGTGATTTGAGGCTTGGAGAACAGGCAGCATTCGCTGCATTGCTGCTAAAATTCTCCTCGCTGTTTTCCTTAGCATGGACTTTCGCATCAGTCCTACATTTGTCATCGGAGAATGATTTTGGTGTTAGTTGAAGGGTTGAAATTTTTAGATTCTCGTTGGGATTCGATGGGTTTTCAGCATTGACCAAATTCTTCTCAGCATTGATAAACTGCATTGCATCAATTCTAGAGCTGGAATTAGCTTCTTTTGTCAGAAAATTGTTATAATCCTTATCGCAAACTTTACCAGTTTTCCACATGGCTTCATAAAATGGATACAACCATATTTTACCAGACTTGATCGTCCCTTCACAGTGTCGATGCGTTCTTTCTTTTGGTGCTGACTTAAACCTCTGCTCAAACCTCAAACAAGCTTTCTGCTTAACATCATTTCCTTGATGACTTCGCTCTTCATTCCTACGTCCATTGCAACTTTTCGGTTTCAGCAAGTCAATTGAAATCTCGTACCCTTTCCTATATTTCCTACTCGGTGAAATATTCATGTCCCTTTTCTGCCAAGCGCCATCTCTTTGAACTATGTCCATTCTTTTGGCAGTAAACTCAAGAAGCAACTCACAATTATCGCTAGCAATCTTTTGACTTTCGCTGGATGCTTCTTTAGCGTTTGACGGCTCTTCGTTCTGTCCCAAATTCTGCTTCTCCGAGTACAAACACTTACCTTGAGAGGCTTTCCATCTCTTTTTCTCTTTTACCAGTGGTGCACTATGTCCTTTACCCTCCCGATTTCCAATTCTCTGAAGTGAAATGGAAGCACGAGCAGTCTTTGGTTCCACATTAAATTCATCAATGCTTTTCTCTTGAGCAAATTCCCAATCCGCTATGAAGCTTCGGTGAGCTTTTGATTTCATCGAAACCTGCTCCATTCCTAGCACCTCTGGTGCTGCAGACCTAGCTTGTGCCATTTCCTCCTACAAAAGATTCAAACTGCTATAAACATTTTCCACAAAGGTAAGCCAAACATCATACCACTGGTTGAAAAATTGTCCACCTTAGTTGCACAAACGCTAATGAGCTTAAGAGAGTTCTCTGAAATCATGGTTTTTAAATGATAGTGCAAAGTCTGTGACCACATAATGCAATGGAAGAACAAAATCTGGTTTGATTCAAAGAATAATTATGAATATTTACTGATTGAAACCCAGAATGCAAAATTAACGCATTTCAAACTATGATCTACTTGATGTCTGCTGCATAATAGAGTTTAAGAAGGGGTGCAATTAATATGAAAAGGAATTAAAAAACAACTCATACTTAAGCCCCTTGAGTAAAGTTTTGCTTGATTCAATTCTCAGGACTTTTCTATTCGTATCTATTATATCTCTTAATTAGATTTCTATTAAGTTTCTCATTCTATACCCTCTACTCTGCTTTAACAATTTCAGTTCAACTAACATACTTACTACTTCATAACCACACAGGTACATTTTTGCTTAATATATCAGCTTTATATATTTTACGCGTCTAAAGAGTCAAAAATAGGCTGCAATTTTTATCTGCACCTGCAAGGATTTTACAACTCATTCCATCAATCGACTACTGATGTCTTGGCGTCCCAGAAAAGAAGGCGATTATGAGCCCCATCTCCACTTCTTTCAGATCTCGGATTTAGGCCGCGAATCCAACTTTTCAAAGTTAGAGACATTGAGTAGAAGGCTGTAAGCAATCTTCAACATCCGAACTCCGAATGAGGTAGGGATGGGCCTATACAGCATAAGGAAGGGGGGCTAAATCAGGAATTGGAAGTCAAAAACTTTCAGGACATGTCAGAATACTCCATATTGAAGCATTGCTAGTTGCACTGCATATGCAATTGGGGACATATTGGAGCTCAGATCTGAATTCAATGCTGCTAGTAAAATGCTCAAGAGAGAGCACATTCTTACATCAAAGATTCCCAACCAAGCCGCTGAATTTCTAGCATTTGCAAGCATATAACCTTTTGTTTGGTAAAATTTTTCTGCATCCAGTAAAAATGGGCAATAGAAAACTGTTGCTGCATTAGTTATTGCCTCAAAACCTCCCGACCAACAGCAAGTAGTTTTCGCACGTTTCATTGAAAAAAAGAGTATTGTATTTCTTCTTGTACACGACCCGGTGTTTATAAAATTTTTAGGGCTTCACGTATGACATTCAATGGATGTATACGACTACAATGGGTATGCATCTATTGTTCGACTAGAATTTTTGGATGCTCTACAAATGTTCTGCAAACAAGAGGGTTTAATTCCAAGAATAATGATGTTTCAGTCAATCCGCCCCGTGTATGAGGCATTGTAAGGCCGACCTCCATTACAATCACTATGGTCGGCGACCAAAGAGATTGTACAATTATACGTCTCTCTAAAACTAGGCAGCGTACAACTGGCTGTCAGGTTAACTACTCAACAAAACAAAAGGAAGAAAAAAGATTTACTGTGACAACAATGGAATAGAATGTAAAATAAAATTTTAAAAAATAGGAAATCAACAGTATTTCTCATAAGTTTAGTAAGCCAGGGTTTGTCCACGGTTTATTTCGGCAGCAGAAAATAATGTATGTACTTCTTATAGTTATGCTGATGAGGTTAGATAAAATGTGTTTTTGCACTTTGTCGTTAAAACCGAGAGATTTACTATATACATAGCTCACAGCTAATTCAAGCCAGCATCTAAGAAATTAGTATGTGCAAAGTAAATGACATTAATACAAGAATTAATCAAGTAACTGTAGATTTGATATGCCTACACGTCGAAAGATAGTATCAAGACATATTGCACCACAATTGGGACTCCTGCGACGAGACTCCTCACAGTCCAGAAAACCACACCGTACACACACCAGTAATTTATGTTTAATATAGCTCCCCGAACCGCAAAGAACATCCAGTCACAGGAACCCCAACAACGGCAAAAGTACCCTACATGATCTACATGTGCAGTCAGCGCCAGTCCAATTTTTAACAAGATTCTTAAACTCATTAATAGACTAGGTATTCCTTATGTTTTGAGGTAGTGTTACCCAAAGACGTTGTCCTCTATATTTGATAGTTTCAATTCCGTAGCTCACTGTTCTTACCCTGGGAGGCAAAAAAATCAGTATTGTTTCTCAGGCTGTAAACGACAGAACGCTTGCAAAAGATCTCCTTAATGAAAAGGGGATCTAAAAACTCTTTTGCTTTAAACATTTCAATAATAAGGGTTTATAGGTTTCTTACATGCATATTAACTGAGCAATCGTTTTCTAGCAGAACGCTAAAGGTAGATTGATAATCTTTGTGTGCGATTCTCAAGGCTCTTTCATGTATTCTATTAATCTTATTGTTTAAATGTCTACTATGGGATATCCAGACTAATGGACAGTATTGAAACTGGCTGATTACAAAAGCTCTCATTAAGATTCTTAGTTTGTTAGGGTCCATGTATCCTGCTATGCAAGCAAGAGCGAAAAGTTTGATACCAGCCTTCTTACGCAACTTACTGATATGTGTATCAAAATAAGTTTTTTATCGATCACAACGCTTAGTAACTTTTTTCTTCGGTATTTTCTATAACAGAATCCTCTATATTTAGTGTAACCGACTGATTAGAATTTCTTCCATGTATGAGTAAGTGGCATTTATCTGCATTCAGTTTCATAAAGTTACCTCTGGACCATTGAATGACTATGCTTGAATCGCTCTCCAGTCTTGCGATTACAGAATCCAGAGTTTTATCACATGCATGTATGGTAGTATCCAGTGATGTGCCGAGACACCTTCTCTTGGGGGGGGGGGCGTTCTGACTAATTGACCAACTATTGTTACTAAATTGTTACTAAAAAAACAAAGGTCACAGAAAATACTGTGGCCAACCCTCTTGCTGCCTGCCTCGCTAACTTTTGACCAACTTTCGGCCCATTCCTGATAGTATCATCTGCGAAATTACAGATCTCTGTTTCCACTAAGGAGAGTAGTAACTTGTTTATGCAGATAATGAACAGGGGACCAAAAACTGATCCTTGTGGAACACCAAGAGAAAGTCTTTTATAGGTACTAAATGACCCATTAATCTTGGCTCTCTGGTGCCTATTGTCTAGGAAGCTGTAAATGAAGCAAAGTGACTCACGGCTGAATCCACAAGCATCTTATTTTGCTAGAAGCAGGTCATG
>OLMO02000001.1:16303952-16314528 GCA_900291935.2 Cassiopea xamachana | reverse complement strand
TTACAGGACAAATGTTTGAAGTTGTACATTTGATAAGTAAATAGGATTATGTCATTTTCAGATGATGAATTAAGCTATCTTTTAATGGTGTCTTTTGGCTGCATTTAGAATATTGGCATTGCAATTGGTAGAAAGTATGCTAAATGATATTTCATATATTGCATGTAGAAAAGATTTTTGTTTCTTTTTAGCTTCCACTTTGTTGATTTACTAATTATAGTAGTTGTGCTTAGTTGCATTGTAGTTGTAATCTAGATTGGGTTGATAAAAATGGCACTGAAAAGTATAATGAATGCTTTGATTTTTGGATTCAGTTGCTCAATGCAAGCATAATGAGTAGATGGTAGAGCTTTTTGTGGGTTGTGAGTATGCAGTGCAAAATGGCAAATTGAGCAGTGGCCAAAGCCACTTTATAAGCACCTGAAGTGAGTACTTTGAATTCTAATCTTTTGGCATCTTGTTATTGGCTTTTTGTAGATAGCAGTAGGCACCAAAACACAAGTGGAAGATAACCTCATGAGGCTTCAGCACTTCTCCCAAGGGACGCCAGAGAGTGCGGTTCCTGCATTTCATTTATGGGAGGAAAAGTGCCCTTTTTGAAATACAATAGCATCTTTTTCAGACAGTGATGGTTTACAATGGAGATCAAATAAGCAATATAAATAAGTAAGATATGATTGGAAGAGAGCTATTTGTATAGCAGTTGTGTGAAATATAGGCCCTGGTAGAAGATGGAACAAAATTGTCCCAAAGAGGTGCCTGTGCTGTGCTGTGCTGTGCTGTGCTGTGCTGTGCTGTGCTGTGCTGTGCTGTGCTGTGCTGTGTCCCAAAGAGGTCCCATACTAGACAGTGCCCATGCCTCAATATTCTTCTGGCGTCCCTGCCATCTCTTATCCTTCATAGGGGAATTTTCCAACGTTGAAGGGAGCACACTTCTATAAATTTTATATCATGGAAGATTTTATATCTCAAAGGCTTTCATCTCATTGCCCCTTCCCAGAAATATTACAGCAGGGCAATGTTAGTTCAGAAATGGTACGTTCAAACATGCTTTAAAAAGGAATTAATTCACTGTCTAAATAGAATTGTAGATGTCATAAAAGCAACTACGCTTAATTTGAGTCTTGAAAATGTCTCTAGGTCTGTAAGCTATTGAAGAAAAGGGAAAGTTTGGAAAAATTTTGGTGCAATGCCTTCTACTTTTGCTGAAAATGCATTTCTCCCAAGATCATTTTTGCCATTTGCGATAGGGACCTTCGACAATTTTTGCATGTTTTATAAAAGAGGCGTCCTTCAATCTCCCTTAGAGGACATGCACATGTTTTCTACTTACCCCTTATCACCAAAAGTAAACCATGGTTAATGTAGTCAAAAGTGATTCCATCAATTGTAATATAAAGCTTCTGGCAGTGAGGTAGCGACCGGAAGTTTGGGAGTGTACCTCCCTCTAACTTTTGGAACATGGCAATGCTCAAGTACAATTTAAGTCACTAAGTCGTCGACAGCGCGTATTTTGTGATAGTTCAACAATGCAGTTAACGTAAGTGTTTCCTGTAGAAAAGAACAGCTGTTTTACAACTTGAAGACATAATGTTAAATCGAATCGTGAATGTGTCTCCTTGCTAAGTGAATCATTCTCAAGAGAAAGCAGAGCTGCATGACAAGTGCTTGAATTATAAACTCGATTTAAAGTTGCTTTGCATTTCCTTCAGAAGCACCAACGAATTGCTTTCAGAGCTTCTAATAGCTCGCAATGACGGTTCTTAACGTGCCGTTCCACATAAAATGTGCATATCTAGCAAAAATTGTGCAGTTCTATGAAAAAACTGTGCAGTTCAAAAGCTTATTAATTAGTGGCCCAAGCGTGTAAGAAAATAAATAGCAGCAAAAATGGTAAATTTAGGTATGAAATGATAGGCGAAACACACCCAGATATGGAACTGTTAGAGGTAGTAGTAGTTATCTATCCCTTTTAGTTCTTCAACACAGCATCGTTGGATATTGTGTGCAGTTCTAAATTTTTCTTTAAGAAAACTCTGCTCATAGTACACCTTCGTAAATCTCTACTTCAAGGATTAGCAAAGTGGCTCTTTTATGATATACTCTATTTACAAATCCTAATCTTATAACTGCACTTTCTATCTGAGAACCAGAAAGTTCGGCGAAGTATCTGTCAATTATTTTGGAAGGAGACAGGCAAGATATGATCAAAGTGGTGGAAGAGATATCTTTTGCATATTATTTTGGGCAGGAATCTTTAAAGGGAGCAATCTGTCATTTCTTAATGGAAAGTCCCACACGTCTGGATTTCAGTTTGTCCTAACTGGGTTTGTGCTGTGGGGAGTACATAACACTTAAGGACTTTTAAAAGGCCTTGGAGGACGTAAATTGATTATTAAGAAGCATCTTCTATGTGCTTCCATGGCAAGAAGCAAGTCAGTCCCTAACTAAATCTACTGTTGAGAATCATCTCCACCAAGAATTTAAGGAATATTTCTAAAATGCGCAACTTTAAGGAGTTCTCAAGCGCCCTTGAAGACGTTCTTTATTCTCATATTATCATCTTTCCTGCCGGGACGGCGCCAACGCAGGGACTTAGGGGGGCTGGAGCCCCCAAACATTGTACTAGCCTCCAGCATTGGCGCCTAATTTTCCATGCACCGTCGTCACTTCACAAAATCCATCGTTTAGTCATTTTTTAGTCTTTTTAGGCAATAATATATGCATTGTCTGCCAAGACTCTTGGACACCGCTCACTGTTATCACTTTGACAGCTCTAGTCCCCCCCCCCCATCATTTGTTTTCTGATCCCAGAACTGCTTTCTTGTAAAGTGAAGAAATGTCCACAAGTTTCAGGGCACCAGGAAAAGTGCTTGCTACTGCAAGCTTGTTGAAAAATCCTATTATATATGTTTATGATATATATATGTTTATTAGAAGACCCCTCCAATGCTGGTTCCTATCTGCTCTTAGGGGCTTCATTTAGTCATTAATGCAAAATTAGCTCCTTGGAGAAGTGCCATCTATGTTTATCTCTGCTATAATTTAGGATATCTATCAGAACCTCTTTTAATATATCAACTAGAGGAGCAATTACCCACCCAGTTCCCTTGCTTGCCCCCCACCGTTGCAGTAAAAGAAGTAGTGCTTTGCCTCCCGGTATATGATGTGTTGGCAACTCTCTCGTTTTCCAGTATAATATAATCCCAAATGCAATATTTATGCTATCTGAAACTATATAATATATAACTTTTAGTATAGTCTCGAGGCCTGTGGCAGAATCTGGAGACAGCAATAAATGATACTTTGCGGATTCGCCCTCCTTACTCTACGTTGAAAACAAGATACTTTATGCCGAAAAGAAGAGCTCTGAAAGTGATACAGCAAAATGTCACAAAGTGAGCTCACTTTCTTTCCAATGACATCTTGAGAAAAGTTGTCTTCACATCCTTTCCAAGTTACACTTCCTAATCCACGAACTCCATCTCAAAGATCTTCTTTCATTCCTAGATTTTCACAACTGTGGAACTCATTGCTACCCACTACTTTCCCTGAATCCTACAATTTGTCATCTTTTAAATCTAACATCAACAAACTTGATCTTGTCTCCCTTTCTACTTAAACTTTCCCTCATTTTCTCAGTTTTTCCTTTGTCGCGGCTTTGTTATAGGCCCTACGGCCTTTCCCCGATATTACTTACTAAAGAAAAAAAAACAAAGCAAAAAAGAGTTTGCAACAGAGGAGACACCGAGAAACAATGTCCAGTAAATTCACCACGTAAAATGCCTAATCGAAGGAGAGCTCTTGATCGATTAATCGATCTTGTATGTGGCACAATAGATATGACAAACTCTCTTTCATTATGACTTATTGCATACAACAGGGAAATCTCTATAAATGCTCAAGCAAATCTCTCCAACTTCTCCATAAGGAATTCATTTACAAGCATGGATTCGAAATCTAGCAATGACGCTACTGTTGGACAGAAAGGAGGAACTTTTGACGAATATTCTAATGATGAAAGAGCATTAAGTCAAATTCAAACATACATGGATTGCTGAGATAGAATTTAATGTACTGTACCATCCACTCTAAAAAAGATTCCAATAAGGACATGTGTTTCTTCTTAAACTAGAGATTACAAATGACTTGATGTTTGTAGAGGCGCTTTCAAGGTTCTAGAGGGCGTAGCCTCAAGAAGTATTGTCTGTCTCCGCTCGCATATTTGATACGTTCTCTCTTCTGGATGACTAGCTCCCTTACCATATTAGTTATACAATTTACAACTTCACAAGTGCTTAGAGGAGACTGTCACTAACTGTACCTTCTATTATAGTGCATCTCTGCAGAGAAATAACTGGTGTTTTGAAGGACTTTTGGAGATAGGTACACCCCATGGAACAATGAGGCCCCCCTCTTATATTTGCCCCCTAGTTACGATTCCTTAAAAGAGGCCCAGATATCTATATTCCAGCAACCACACATTTCAATGCTTCTAATTTATTTCTAATTGAGTTAATATTCAGGTGTTCGATTATTAATTTATTATTAGAAGAAATTCGCATCTTCTTTAGAATAATATTGGCACCCTCATCCTCCTCCATCTCATCATTACCATCATCTTTAATGTCATTTAGAGGAGCTTCAATTTACTGTAGAGGTTAAACTTTTGCCTGCGACCAATTCTCTATTTTAATTTGATATTTAATGTATGTACTTTGTTGCACGCCTGCAGGTAAGCGCTCGCAATGATGTGGAATTTACTTGCATTTGCTTATTTTTCAGCTTATCTCCCTTTTCCATTAAAGCTAATCCATGGATAATATGTATCAGATACTCTGATTTCCTTCATTAGCTCATGCTTTTCAACAGCAGAGTTATGTAATGTGGCCTATTATTTAAGTAAGATATCTACACTGTCAGTTTTAGGCAAAATATAGCACCATGGCATTGAGGAGACATCTGGGCTAAAATCATCCTCTCTAAAGTGCTTCCTATTTCTAGTTGTTGAGGCTTTGTGGCCAGAAGGAGTGGCACGTTTTAATTTTCCAACGCTATGAGCCATGTCGTGATCGTTTCCAGAGATTTTATTAACGCATGACTCAAGAGCATTTGTGGATGCCCGGTCGCGTGCGATGTGATCGATTCTTTAGGAGTCCGTGGTCACTTTCGTGGGTTCTTCAATCAAATGCTTGAAGCTAAATTCTTATCAGGAAGAGCTTTTCCGTTACGTTAAAATTGGTGTCTCCTAAATTGACCTTCTCTTTGCGTTCATTGTCAAGGGAAAGAGAACACCCTTTCATGATTAGCAAGCAACTCAACTGAACCACATTGGCAAAACCTGTCCCTCTTTACAGTTTATGAGATCGCTGCCTGATGTAGATAGAAATCCCACGGTCTCCAGAATTCTTTATATGGCATTAATCTAGTTTCACAACTTAACACATGAGGTACTTAATATTCAGAAAGACAATTTACAATCTATTTCTCAGGGGCATCGAAACGACTTTCATAGTGGAGGGGCCTGGTCACTAAGTTTGGAGATAAACTCAGGTAAACTTAAAGGGGATAGAGCAGCAACTATAAGCATCTTTAATGTTACTTTGTGTGTGCAATGATGAAAATTCCTTAATATACTGCAAGTCATACATGCATGACAATGCATAAACATAACATTAATGCAGGGCTGTGGAGGAGGCAGAGGATGGGCAGTGCAATCCGCCCCCCCCCCCTAAAATGTTTCTTGTGAAGAGAAATGTATTATTTAAACGTTTGAGAAATGGTTAGCTCACAAACATTAACAACGCTTTCGTACTGGATCTCTTTTTCAGTTTCTTATATGACTAGGTGGAGTACACACCTCTACTTGTACACAGAATATGTCTATAAGAAACATAAGGCCAAAACTTGGGATAAATTAAGACACACTTTAGGAAAATTGGCAAGTTGAGCTTTGATCGATAACTTGAAAAAACTGTTTTCACAATAGCATATTTGATCCAAGTCTTACAAAAAGTAAGACACATTAAGAAACATGCAAACAAAACATTCAGGTTGAAGCCAGCGAGTTTGTTCTTTCTAAAGGAAATGTGTAATTTCTTAGTTTCTTACAACAATATGGGTATAAAAAGGATCCCTTAGCAATCAATTTAGTTCTACATAACTGCATCAATGTACAGGAGTGGATGATCATTGCATAGATCCCAGCCAGCCATTCAATTCTCCTCACCCTACTTCTAATACCCAGATATTCAGAAATCAAAGTCTTTCCACACTAAAGCCAGTGGAACAGCAGCTTCCATGATCAACAATATCATGGAGCAATTATTGAGGACATGCTCACTTTTTCCCATAAAAATGCATACACTTTCATCAATAATGCACAGCATTTGTAATGAAATCATTCTAGCAGTGCCTAAAGTACAACATCAAAATCTAGCTTAATTCATCTTCACAAACTGAGAACATTCCAGAATTCATATCTACCATTCACAACTCTAAGCATGTACATTGTAGCTGAAATGAAATAATATCCTCTCTACCATTGAGAAAAGAAGCATAAATTATTAAAACATTACCATAAAACAATTATATCACATCTAATTATACAAAAAATTTCCAAGTCTACACAATAGCAAGTTCAATATGATCCTTGTAATGTCTATACTATCAGTTAATTCCACTTGGCTTTTCCCTTGCTAACACCATCACATACTTCTCTGTATTCCAGTTCCTGCTCATCACTGGCTTTGTACGAGTTCACACCTTCAAGCTTCTTCTCCAGTGTGTTCTTAGTGCTTGAAATCAACATTCGCTCTGTCACATTCGCATTGTCACTGCACCATGTAATAAGCACTACCTTGTTTTGTGAGGTATCTGTCATATATTCTACAGGGACTACTGCATATCTTGGTGTTGACTTTGAAAGGATTGACCTCAAAAGAGCATATCTATCTGACTCACATGCAGTCTTCTTAAAACCAGCACTTGCTTCCTTCTCAAGTAATTCTGCAACTTCACTTTTCATCACTTTTTGATCCACCACAACAGACTTACTATTCTCTATCTTGAAAATCAGGAAGGCAATGTTTGACCTCTCTTTCTTGAATTCATTATAATCATCAATCAATGCACTATCAATTCCAATTCCAGACATCTACAAAGTAACAGAATTACATAAACATCACAAGTATGTGAAAATCAATAAACTTCTACTGTGTATTTTCACACGGGATAAGTATTCAATAGCAGACTATACAGCTCAGTCCAATTGTAGCTTCCCTTCCAAAGCAATTATACTAGTATTGGCATATTTAGCTAATCCAATAGCAGCTGGCATGTCTATTTTATAGCTTCATACCACTGCAACTAGTACTACATAACAAAAACCTCCTAGTTACGTTTATGTAAACAATTATGGTGATCATAATTAACCAAGTGCAGAAAAATGTACCCACTCATCTCAGTCGAAACACATGCTAACAAGGTACAACAGCAAGTAAAATAGCATTTCGAATTTCGAATATTACCCACCGACATGTTTGCAGAGTATACTTCTAAATTTTCAAAAATCTCCAACGTATCTTTAAGTGTAGTCACGATCTGATCCTCTGTTGGCACTAAAGGAAACAATGAATGTCCACATTAATCCAACAAGAAAACTGCATGAAGTGATACCAATTACAAGGCATTCTTGGTCCATGGTGCTCCTCTAAAGTGAAATATATTACTACCACATCATCGAGGGAGGACTTCTAATCCAAATCTCCATGACAAAGCAACAAAACCATTTCCCTTTACTCTGGCCAATGCCGTAGAGAACTTAGGGCATTCATCACAATCTGTCTATGAAGTGCAAATCATGACTTCAATGCAGCCTTTCGTGCACTCTTTCACTGCTTCAGTCATTACTCCAAATCGAAATCAAAAACTCTATTCTCGAAGCTCGTTTAGAGGCGACGATCAGCAGAAACACAACAACAACCACAACCACAACCACAACTAACTTTTCAGTACAATCGACTAAGTACAATCATTGCTCAATGAGTACAATAGATACATTATGGACTTGCCTAATAAGGATGTAAGAGACAATCGAACAATAATACTCATAGTTACTAGCCATATATGGTAAATCAAAGCATTATTTGCTTTTGAAATGTTGCAGGTACCTCACAAACTTCTTACTAAGCAGAAAAATCATTGCGGATGGCAGACTGTTAGTTAAAATTAGTTGAAAAAGAGTACATTACTGGACTGTTAGCTGCATCTGAATACTACAGTGGAACATTTTCGAGGAGACTCTCTTGTAGATAGATGTTCAGTTAGCTTACTTGCCATGTAAAATTGGTCAAAACTGCATCATACCCGCGAATAGACACTTCAATCAGTTGGAAACTGTGCAGCTTTAATGCATTTTTGATGTAAGATTTTGGCTTTTGATAATTAAATTTAGAAACGAGCGAATGAAGTCAGTAGCACTGACCTCGATACCCGAGAAAGTCAGCAATAGACAATACCTGAAATTTCGCTAACAATGATGTGCTCTACATCCCCTGAACCAACCGTACTTATCAGTGTAAGAAGTAAAGACCCAATTCATACTAATATCTTAGTAGTTTCTATTAGGAGAAAGAAGGCATGAGCTAAGTGGTGTGCTAAGAAGTATTTGTGTTGAATCCTCTCCGGAAAAACTATACTTTTCAAGGCACCCAATCAAACTCAAAGCAATTTAAAAAATTAGTGTAAGCTAGCTTTTATCCTTAGACATAAATCAACATATAGCCACATTCAGCCTCAATTGTACATGAAAATCCTTGAAAAGTATTGACAAAAGTATGATTCCTACCTTCTCAACGGCTTGAAAATACTTCTTTACCTCTATACTTCAGAGCTCTCTACTTCGTATGGATAACTTGCTTCTTAGCTTACATCCTCAACTTGGGCTTCATTTATACATCTTGTAGTATGTGATGTTGGAACACATAATTTCCATATAGGGTTGAGTTAGAATTTTCAACTGAGTTTGTCCGATTATGGCATTGCATTGTTGATTGCAGAACACAATACCTCATTGCTAAATCCATCCATGATTGCGTCATACATATACCAGTGCATCACTCCATATTTGCAGAGGTTCTATGGCAGTCCGATGGCATAGGATTCCAGGGACTATCAAGTAGTAAACTACAGTATAACATGTACATTAATATTGTATATGTTTCAAATTAAGTAAAGACAATACATACACTCCCTTTTTATGAGGACTAGTAAAATTGAGGTTCAGTCTGGCGTATCTCAATTTATCTGAAATTTTGAAGTGTGATCGTCCTTAATTTTATTCTTAAATTAGTAGAGTGTAGAGGTTTCAGAAGTATACAGAAAGAAATTACAAATACAATATTTGATGTCTTGATTGATTGCGAGCCATAAATAGAATGTTACATCCGAGATGGTCGTTTTTACATATCAATATTGTTTATTAAACATGTTTTTATAAGCAATAATGACTAGACAATGTCAGCACCGTATCTGATTTTGTGAGGGGTAGCTTGTCCATTTCATATCTATATATTAGTGGAAAGCTTATGCTTCATGGTCTAAAACTACATTTTGGGACAGTGCTTCAGCTTCAGCTTTGTTCCAAATTTTGTTCTTTATTTTCCACCAAATTTCAGGCTCGTGTTCTTTTAAAATTGTTTTTGCTAATGGTTGTCATTCCGTTTCATGATCCCACTGCTATACTCATACATCGATACAAGGGGCTACGGATGTAATCAACACGTTATCAAGGTGTGCAATTGCAAAGCTTAACTTAAGTTGAAGGCACTATTCCTTCATCTATTATTGGGACTCTACGTCCATCATCGGCTATTTTTTGCAAGGCTAAACTATTGAAATTTCAATTTGCTTTGTTTATGAGAACAAATATCTTACTCTGTGGACTTATTATGGAAAGAAATAATCGTTAAAAGTGGCACTTACTTAGATCAGCTAACACATAAGATAAGGCATCTCATTCTTGAGAATTGGTCGTTTCTAATGGGAAATATTTATGAAAAGAAGTCGCAACTATGATTGTATGTGGTCTCTACATCGTTTGAAACATCAAGGGGGTCGAAGTGATGTCAAAAGGCTAGGGGGTTGATCAGTGGTGCAACAGCCAATTGAAAACTAGGGGTGTCCTTGCTTGCACTCATCTTTATAAGAAACTCTTCAGCTGGCCCACCCAGTTGTGTACGAAAGTGATAATGTAGTCCAGTACTCAAAGTACTAACAGCACCCTATATCGTGAAAATTACCAACTTCTTAACAACTTTTTGAACATTAACTAGCCTATTACATCAGAATGAGGGCATTTTTAACTCCATGACGTTCATACAATTCACGGATCTTGGGCGGAGGGAGACCGGGGCCCTTTCGAGTCACAGCTAAGGGGCTACACTCCCTCACCCTGCGCTCCCCTTCTTCCGGACTACTGGGGCAATCATTCAAGACATCAAATATTGTATTTGTAATTTCTTTCTGTATACTTCTGAAACCTCTACACTCTACTAATTTAAGAATAAAATTAAGG
>OLMO02000001.1:16289037-16303852 GCA_900291935.2 Cassiopea xamachana | reverse complement strand
ATCCTTAGACATAAATCAACATATAGCCACATTCAGCCTCAATTGTACATGAAAATCCTTGAAAAGTATTGACAAAAGTATGATTCATACCTTCTCAACGGCTTGAAAATACTCCTTTACCTCTATACTTCAGAGCTCTCTACTTCGTATGGATAACTTGCTTCTTAGCTTACATCCTCAACTTGGGCTTCATTTATACATCTTGCAGTATGTGATGTTGGAACAAATAATTTCCATATAGGGTTGAGTTAGAATTTTCAACTGAGTTTGTCCGATTATGGCATTGCATTGTTGATTGCAGAACACAATACCTCATTGCTAAATCCATCCATGATTACGTCATACATATACCAGTGCATCACTCCATATTTGCAGAGGTTCTATGGCAGTCCGATGGCATAGGATTCCAGGGACTATCAAGTAGTAAACTACAGTATAACATGTACATTAATATTGTATATGTTTCAAATTAAGTAAAGACAATACATACACTCCCTTTTTATGAGGACTAGTAAAGTTGAGGTTCAGTCTGGCGTATCTCAATTTATCTGAAATTTTGAAGCGTGATCGTCCTTAATTTTATTCTTAAATTAGTAGAGTTTAGAGGTTTCAGAAGTATACAGAAAGAAATTACAAATACAATATTTGATGTCCTGAATGATTGCCCCAGTAGTCCGGAAGAAGGGGAGCGCAGGGTGAGGGAGTGTAGCCCCTTAGCTGTGACTCGAAAGGGCCCCGGTCCCTCTCCGCCCAAGATCCGTGAATTGTATGAGCTTCGTGGAGTTAAAAATGCCCTCATTCTGATGTAATAGGCTAGTTAATGTTCAAAAAGTTGTTAAGAAGTTGGTAATTTTCACGATATAGGGTGCTGTTAGTACTTTGAGTACTGGACTGCATTATCATTTTCGTACACAACTGGTGGGCCAGCTGAAGAGTTTCTTATAAAGATGAGTGCAAACAAGGACCCCCCTAGTTTTCAATTGACTGTTGCGCCACTGATCAACCCCGTAGCCTTTTGACATCACTTCGACGCCCCTGATATTTCAAACGATGTACAGACCACATACAATCATAGTCGCGACTTCTTTTCATAAATATTTCCCATTAGAAACGACCACTTCTCAAGAATGAGATGCCTTATCTTATGTTTTAGCTAGTCTAAGTAAGTGCCATTTTTAACGATTACTTCTTTCCATAATAAGTCCACAGAGTATGGTATTCGTTCTCAAAAGCAAAGGAAATTTGAAATTTCAATAGTGTAGCCTTGCAATCAATAGCCGAGGATGGACTTAGAGTCCCAAAAATAGATAAGGGATAGTGTCCTTAACTTAAGTTCAGCTTGACAATTGCACACCTTGATAACGTCTTGATTGAATCCGTAGCCCCTTGTATCGATGTATGAGTATAGCAGTGGGATCATGAAACGGAATGACAACCATTAGTAAAAACAATTTTAAAAGAACACGAGCCTGAAATTTGGTGGAAAATAAAGGACATAATTTGGAACAAAGCTGAAGCTGAAGTTTCCCAAAATGTAGTTTTAGACCATAAGCATAAGCTTTCCACTAATATATAGATATGAAATGGACAAGCTACCCCTCACAAAATCAGATACGGTGCTGACATTGTCTATTCATTATTGCTTATAAAAACTTGTTTAATAAACAATATTGATATGTAAAAACGACCATCTCGGATGTAAAATTCTATTTATGGCTCGCAATCATTCAAGACATCAAATATTGTATTTTGAATTTCTTTCTGTATACTTCTGAAACCTCTAAACTCTACTAATTTAAGAATAAAATTAAGGACGATCACGCTTCAAAATTTCAGATAAATTGAGATACACCAGACTGAACCTCAATTTTACTAGTCCTCATAAAAAGGGAGTGTATGTATTGTCTTTACTTAATTTGAAACATATACAATATTAATGTACATGTTATACTGTAGTTTACTACTTGATAGTCCCTGGAAACCTATGCCATCGGACTGCCATAGAACCTCTGCAAATATGGAGTGATGCACTGGTATATGTATGACGTAATCATGGATGGATTTAGCAATGAGGTATTGTGTTCTGCAATCAACAATGCAATGCCATAATCGGACAAACTCAGTTGAAAATTCTAACTCAACCCTATATGGAAATTATTTGTTCCAACATCACATACTACAAGATGTATAAATGAAGTCCAAGTTGAGGATGTAAGTTAAGAAGCAAGTTATCCATACGAAGTAGAGAGCTCTGAAGTATAGAGGTAAAGAAGTATTTTCAAGCCGTTGAGAAGGTATGAATCATACTTTTTTCAATACTTTTCAAGTATTTTCATGTTTAATTGCGGCTGAATGTGGCTATATGTTGATTTATGTTTAACGATAAAAGCTAGCTTACACAATTTTGTTAATTTCTCTGGGTTTGATTGGATGCCTTGAAAAGTATAGTTTTTCCGGAGAGGATTCAACACAAATACTTCTTAGCACACCACTTAGCTCATGCCTTCTTTCTCCTAATAGAAACTACTAAGATATTAGTATGAATTGGGTCTTTACTTCTTACACTGATAAGTACGGTTGGTTCAGGGGATGTAGAGCACATCATTGTTAGCGAAATTTCAGGTATTGTCTATTACTGACTTTTTCGGGTATCGAGGCCAGTGCTACTGACTTCATTCGCTCGTTTCTAAATTTAATTATCAAAAGCCAAAATCTTACATCAAAAATGCATTAAAGCTGCACATTTTCCAACTGATTGAAGTGTCTATTCGCGGGTATGATGCAGTTTTGACCAATTTTACATGGCAAGTAAGCTAACTGAGCATCTATCTACAAGCGAGTCTCCTCGAAAATGTTCCACTGTAGTATTCAGATGCAGCTAACAGTCCAGTTTTGTACTCTTTTTCAACTAGTTTTAACTAACAGTCTGCCATCCGCAATGAGTTTTCAACTTAGTAAGAAGTTTGTGAGGTACATGCAACATTTCAAAAGCAAATAATGCTTTGATTTACCATATATGGCTAGTAACTATGAGTATTATTGTTCGATTGTCTCTTACATCCTTATTAGGCAAGTCCATAATGTATCTATTGTACTCATTGAGCAATGATTGTACTTAGTCGATTGTACTGCAAAGTTAGTTGTGGTTGTGGTTGTTGTTGTGTTTCTGCTGATCGTCGCCTCTACACATGAGCTTCGAGAATAGAGTTTTTGATTTGGATTTGGAGTAATGACTGAAGTATTGAAAGAGTGCACGAAAAGCTGCATTGAAGTCATGATTTGCACTTCATAGACAGATTGTGATGAATGCCCTAAGTTTTCTACGGCATTGGCCAGAGTAAAGGGAAATGGTTGTTGTTGTTTGTCATGGAGATTTGCATTAGAACTCTTCACTCGATGAGGTGGTAGTAATATATTTCACTTTAGAGGAGCACCATGGACCAAGAATGCCTTGTAATTGGTATCTCTTCATGCAGTTTTCTTGTTGGATTAATGTGGACATTCATTGTTTCCTTTAGTGCCAACAGAGGATCAGATCGTGACTACACTTAAAGATACATTGGAGATTTTTGAAAATTTAGAAGTATACTCTGCAACCATGTCGGTGGGTAACATTCGAAATTCGAAATGCTATTTTACTTGCTGTTGTACCTTGTTAGCATGTGTTTCGACTGAGATGAGTGGGTACATTTTTCTGTACTTGGTTAATTATATTCACCATAATTGTTTACATAAACATAACTAGGAGGTTATTGTTATGTAGTACTAGTTGCAGTGGTATGAAGCTATAAAACATACATGCCAGCTGCTATTGGATTAGCTAAATATGCCAATACTAGTATAATTCCTTTTAAAGGGAAGCTACAATTGGACTGAGCTGTATAGTCTGCTATTGAATACTTATCCCGTGTGAAAATACACAGTAGAAGTTTATTGATTTTCACATACTTGTGATGTTTATGTAATTCTGTTACTTTGTAGATGTCTGGAATTGGAATTGATAGTGCATTGATTGATGATTATAATGAATTCAAGAGAGAGAGGTCAAACATTGCCTTCCTGATTTTCAAGATAGAGAATAGCAAGTCTGTTGTGGTGGATCAAAAAGTGATGAAAAGTGAAGTTGCAGAGTTACTTGAGAAGGAAGCAAGTGCTGGTTTTAAGAAGACTGCATGTGAGTCAGATAAATATGCTCTTTTGAGGTCAATCCTTTCAACGTCAACACCAAGATATGCAGTAGTCCCTGTAGACTATATGACAGATACCTCACAAAGCAAATTGGTGCTTATTACATGGTGCAGTGACAATGCGAATGTGACAGAGCGAATGTTAATTTCAAGCACTAAGAACACACTGGAGAAGAAGCTTGAAGGTGTGACCTCCTACAAAGCCAGTGATGAGCAGGAACTGGAATACAGAGAAGTATGTGATGGTGTTAGCAAGGGAAAGGCCAAGTGGAATTAACTGATAGTATAGACTTTACAAAGATCATATTGAATTTGCTATTTTGTAGACTTGGAAATTTTTTGTATAATTAGATGTGATATAATTGTCCTATGGTAATGTTATTCATTTGTGCTTCTTTTCTCAATGGTAGAGAGGATATTATTTCATTTCAGCTACAATGTACATGCTTAGAGTTGTGAATGGTAGATATGAATTCTGGAACTTTCTCAGTTTGTGAAGATGAATTAAGCTAGATTTTGATGTTGTATTTTAGGCACTGCTAGAATGCTTTCATTACAAATGTTGTGCATTATTGATGACAATGTATGCATTTTTATGGGAAAAAGTGGGCATGTCCTCAATAATTGCTCCATGATATTGTTGATCACAGAAGCTGCTGTTCCACTTGCTTTAGTGTGGAAAGACTTTGATTTCTGAATATCTGGGTATTAGAAGTAGGGTGAGGAGAAATGAATGGCTGGCTGGGATCTATGCAATGATCATCCACTCCTGTACATTGATGCAGTTATGTAGAACTAAATTGATTGCTAGGGGATCCTTTTTATACCCATATTGTTGTAAGAAACTAAGAAATTACACATTCATTTTATTAAGAACAAACTCTCTGGTGTCAACCTGAATGTTTTGTTTGCATGTTTCTTAATGTGTCTTACTTTTTGTAAGACTTGGATCAAATATGCTATTGTGAAAACAGTTTTTTTCAAGCTATCGATTAAAGCTGAACATGCCAATTTTCCTAAAGTGTGTCTTAATTTATCCCAAGTGTTGGCCTTATGTTGCTTATAGACATATTCTGTGTACAAGTAGAGGTGTGTACTCCACCTAGTCATATAAGAAACTGGGAAAGAGATCCAGTACGAAAGCGTTGTTAATGTTTGTGAGCTAACCATTTCTCAAACGTTTAAATAATACATTTCTCTTCACAAGAAACATTTTAGGGGGGGGGGCGGATTGCACTGCGCATCCTGCATTAATGTTATGTTTATGCATTGTCATGCATGTATGACTGGCAGTATATTAAGGAATTTTCATCATTGCACACACAAAGTAACATTAAAGATGCTTATAGTCGCTGCTCTATCCCCTTTAAGTTCACCTGAGTTTATCTCCAAACTTAGTGACCAGGCCCCTCCACTATGAAAGTCGTTTCGATGCCCCTGAGAAATAGATTGTAAATTGTCTTTCTGAATATTAATTACCTCATGTGTTAAGTTGTGAAACTAGATTAATGCCATATAAAGAATTCTGGAGACCGTGGGATTTCTATCTACATCAGGCAGCGATCTCATAAACTGTAAAGAGGGACAGGTTTTGCCAATGTGGTTCAGTTGAGTTGCTTCCTAATCATGAAAGGGTATTCTCTTTCCTTGACAATGAACGCAAAGAGAAAATCAATTTAGGAGACACCAATTTTAACGTAACGGAAAAGCTCTTCCTGATAAGAATTTAGCTTCAAGCATTTGATTGAAGAACCAACGAAAGTAACCACGGACTCCTAAAGAATCGATCACATCGCACGCGACCGGGCATCCACAAATGCTCTTGAGTCATGCGTTAATAAAATCTCTGGAAACGATCACTACATGGCTCATAGCGTTGGAAAATTAAAACGTGCCACTCCTTCTGGCAACAAAGCCTCAACAACTAGAAATAGGAAGCACTTTAGAGAGGATGATTTTAGCCCAGATGTGTCCTCAATGCCATGGTGCTATATTTTGCCTAAAACTGACAGTGTATATATCTTACTTGAATAATAGGCCACATTACATAACTCTGCTGTTGAAAAGCATGAGCTAATGAAGGAAATCAGAGTATCTGATACATATTATCCATGGATTAGCTTTAATGGAAAAGGGAGATAAGCTGAAAAATAAGGAAATGCAAGTAAATTCCACATCATTGCGAGCGCTTACCTGCAGGCGTGCAACAAAGTACATTCATTAAATATGAAATTAAAATAGAGGATTGTACGCAGGCAAAATATTTACCTCTACAGAAAGTTCAACCTCTTATACATGACATTAAAGATGATGGTAATGATGAGATGGAGGAGGATGAGGGTGCCAATATTATTCTAAAGAATATGCGAATTTCTTCTAATAATAAATTAATAATCGAACACCTGAATATTAACTCAATTAGAAATAAATTAGAAGCATTGAAATGTGTGGTTGCTGGAATATAGATATCTGGGCCTCTTTTAAGGAATCGTAAGTAGGGGGCAAATATAAGAGGGGAACATCATTGTTCCATGGTGTATATCTATCTCCAAAAACCCTTCAAAATACCAGTTATTTCTCTGCAGAGATGCACTATAATAGAAGGTACAGTTAGTGACAGTCTCCTCTAAGTACTTGTGAAGTTGTAAATTGCATAACTAATATAGTAAGGGAGCTAGTCATCCAGAAGAGAGAACGTATCAAATATGCGAGCGGAGACAGACAATACTTCTTGAGGCTACGCCCTCTAGAACCTTGAAAGCGCCTCTACAAACATCAAGTCATTTGTAATCTCTAGTTTAAGAAGAAACACATGTCCTTATTGGAATCTTTTTTAGAGTGGATGGTACAGTACATTAAACTCTATCTCAGCAATCCATGTATGTTTGAATTTGACTTAATGCTTTTTCATCATTAGAATATTCGTCAAAAGTTCCTCCTTTCTGTCCAACAGTAGCGTCATTGCTAGATTTCGAATCCATGCTTGTAAATGAATTCCTTATCAAGAAGTTGGAGAGATTTGCTTGAGCATTTATAGAGATTTCCCTGTTGTATGCAATAAGTCAAAATGAAAGAGAGTTTGTCATATCTATTGTGCCACATACAAGATCGATAAATCGATCAAGAGCTCTCCTTCGATTAGGCATTTTACGTGGTGAATTTACTGGACATTGTTTCTCGGTGTCTCCTCTGTTGCAAACTCTTTTTTGCTTTGTTTTTTTTTTCTTTAGTAAGTAATATCGGGGAAAGGCCGTAGGGCCTATAACAAAGCCGCGACAAAGGAAAAACTGAGAAAATGAGGGAAAGTTTAAGTAGAAAGGGAGACAAGATCAAGTTTGTTGATGTTAGATTTAAAAGATGACAAATAGTAGGATTCATGGAAAGTAGTGGGTAGCAATAAGTTCCACAGTTGTGAAAATCTAGGAATGAAAGAAGATCTTTGAGATGGAGTTCGTGGATTAGGAAGTGTAACTTGGAAAGGATGTGAAGACAACTTTTCCCAAGATGTCATTGGAAAGAAAGTGAGCTCACTTTGTGACATTTTGCTGTATCACTTTCACAGCTCTTCTTTTCGGCATAAAGTATCTTGTTTTCAACGTAGAGTAAGGAGGGCGAATTCGCAAAGTATCATTTATTGCTGTCTCCAGATTCTGCCACAAGCCTCGAGACTATACTAAAAGTTATATATATTTTTTTTTTATTTCAAACTTCATATAATTGAATATATTTTACGATACAATCATACACCTCTCTAATATTAGGTAGTGTATAATTGGCTATTTGCCATTTCTACGTGTTNAGTGTTAAAGCATAGATTGAAAGTCAATGGGCTTAAGCAATCCCCTTGGAGAACGCCTCTACCCACAGAGATAAATGGAGTTTGAAGAGTTTGAAATGATGGATGTTTGGAAATTTGAGTAAAGACTGCTGATAAGTATTTGTATGTGGTCTGGTATGTGATGATATGTCAACACCTCCGAAATTAGATTGTGATAGACTTCACCAAAAGCGTCCAGATTCTGCCACAGGCCTCGAGACTATACTAAAAGTTATATATTATATAGTTTCAGATAGCATAAATATTGCATTTGGGATTATATCTTCCTCTCGCTACTGGAAAACGAGAGAGTTGCCAACACATCATATACCGGGAGGCAAAGCACTACTTCTTTTACTGCAACGGTGGGGGGGGCAAGCAAGGGAACTGGGTGGGTAATTGCTCCTCTAGTTGATATATTAAAAGAGGTTCTGATAGATATCCTAAATTATAGCAGAGATACACATAGATGGCACTTCTCCAAGGAGCCAATTTTGCATTAATGACTAAATGAAGCCCCTAAGAGCAGATAGGAACCAGCATTGGAGGGGTCTTCTAATAAACATATATATATTATAAACATATATAATAGGATTTTTCAACAAGCTTGTAGTAGCAAGCACTTTTCCCGGTGCCCTGAAACTTGTGGACATTTCTTCACTTTACAAGAAAGCAGTTCTGGGATCAGAAAACAAATGATGGGGGGGGGGACTAGAGCTGTCAAAGTGACAACAGTGAGCGGTGTCCAAGAGTCTTGGCAGACAACGCATATATTATTGCCTAAAAAGACTAAAAAATGACTAAACGATGGATTTTGTGAAGTGACGACGGTGCATGGAAAATTAGGCGCCAATGCTGGAGGCTAGCACAATGTTTGGGGGCTCCAGCCCCCCTAAGTCCCTGTGCTGGCGCCGTCCCGGCATGAAAGATGATAATATGAGAATAAAGAACGTCTTCAAGGGCGCTTGAGAACTCCTTAAAGTTGCGCATTTTAGAAATATTCCTTAAATATTCCTTACTTCTAATAAATTCTTGGTGGAGATGATTCTCAACAGTAGATTTAGTTAGGGATTGACTTACTTCTTGCCATGGAAGCACATAAAAGATACTTCTTAATAATCAATTTACGTCCTCCAAGGCCTTTTAAAAATTCCTTAAGTGTTATGTACTCCCCACAGCACAAACCCAGTTAGGACAAACTGAAATCCAGACTTGTTGGACTTTGCATTAAGAATTGACAGATTGCTCCCCTTAAAGATTCCTGCCCAAAATAATATGCAAAAGATATCTCTTCCACCACTTTGATCATATCTTGCCTGTCTCCTTCCAAAATAATTGACAGATACTTCGCCGAACTTTCTGGTTCTCAGATAGAAAGTGCAGTTATAAGATTAGGATTTGTAAATAGAGTATTTCATAAAAGAGCCACTTTGCTAATCCTTGAAGTAGAGATTTACGAAGGTGTACTATGAGCAGAGTTTTCTTAAAGAAAAATTTAGAACTGCACACAATATCCAACGATGTTGTGTTGAAGAACTAAAAGGGATAGATAACTACTACTACCTCTAACAGTTCCATTTCTGGGTGTGTTTCGCCTATCATTTCATACCTAAATTTACCATTTTTGCTGCTATTTATTTTCTTACACGCTTGGGCCACTAATTAATAAGCTTTTGAACTGCACAGTTTTTTCATAGAACTGCACAATTCTTGCTGGAGATGCAGATTTTATGTGAAACGGCATGTTACAAACCGTGATTTTGAGCTATTAGAAGCTCGGAAGACAATTCGTTGGTGCTTCTGAAGGAAATGCAAAGCAACTTTATATCGATTTTATAATTCAAGCACCTGTCATTCAGTTCTGCTTTCTCTTGAGGATGATTCACTTAGCAAGGAGGCACATTCACTATTCGATTCCACATTATCTCTTCAAGTTGTAAAACAGCTGTTCTTTTCTACAGGAAACACTTACGTTAACTGCATTGTTGAACTATCACAAAATACGCACTGTAGACGACTTAGTGACTTAAATTGTACTTGAACATTGCCATGTTCCAAAAGTTAGAGGGAGGTACACTCCCAAACTTCCGGTCGCTACCTCACTGCCAGAAGCTTTATATTACAATTGATGGAATCACTTTTGACTACATTAACCATGGTTTACTTTTGGTGATAAGGGGTAAGTAGAAAATATGTGCATATCCTCTAAGGGAGATTGAAGGACGCCTCTTTTATAAAACATGCAAAAATTGTCGAAGGTCCCTATCGCAAATGGCAAAAATGATCTTGGGAGAAATGCGTTTTCAGCAAAAGTAGAAGGCATTGCACCAAAATTTTTCCAAACGTTCCCTTTTCTTCAATAGCTTACAGAACTAGAGACATTTTCAAGACTCAAATTAAGCGTAGTTGCTTTTATGACATCTACAATTCTATTTAGACAGCGAATTAATTCCTTTTTAAAGCATGTTTGAACGTACCATTTCTGAACTAACATTGCCCTGCTGTAATATTTCTGGGAAGGGGCAATGAGATGAAAGCCTTTGAGATATAAAATCTTCCATGATATAAAATTTATAGAAGCGTGCTCCCTTCAACGTTGGAAAATTCCCCTATGAAGGATAAGAGATGGCAGGGACGCCAGAAGAATATTGAGGCATGGGCACTGTCTAGTATGGGACCTCTTTGGGACACAGCACAGCACAGCACAGCACAGCACAGCACAGCACAGCACAGCACAGCACAGCACAGCACAGCACAGGCACCTCTTTGGGACAATTTTGTTCCATCTTCTACCAGGGCCTATATTTCACACAACTGCTATACAAATAGCTCTCTTCCAATCATATGTTACTTATTTATATTGCTTATTTGATCTCCATTGTATACCATCACTGTCTGAAAAAGATGCTATTGCACTTCAAACATGGCACTTTTCCTCCCATAAATGAAATGCAGGAACTGCACTCTCTGGCGTCCCTTGGGAGAAGAGCTGAAGCCTCATGAGGTTATCTTCCACTTGTGTTTTGGTGCCTACTGCTATCTACAAAAAGCCAATAACAAGATGCCAAAAGATTAGAATTCAAAGTACTCACTTCAGGTGCTTATAAAGTGGCTTTGGCCACTGCTCAATTTGACATTTTGCACTGCATAATCACAACCCACAAAAAGCTCTACCATCTACTCATTATGCTTGCATTGAGCAACTGAATCCAAAAATCAAAGCATTCATTATACTTTCCAGTGCCATTTTTATCAACCCAATCTAGATTACAACTACAATGCAACTAAGCACAACTACTATAATTAGTAAATCAACAAAGTGGAAGCTAAAAAGAAACAAAAAATCTTTTCTACATGCAATATATGAAATATCATTTAGCATACTTTCTACCAATTGCAATGCAAATATTCTAAATGCAGCCAAAAGACACCATTAAAAGATAGTTTAATTCATCATCTGAAAATGACATAATCCTATTTACTTATCAAATGTACAACTTCAAACATTTATCCTGTAAATAATGTGTAATAAATACCAAAGGATACTCACAAACCATACAATCCATGCAGTAACAACATTACCATGAAATAATGAATTCATATCAAGGTATGTAACTACTTTTCCAAGTCTACAAACTAACAAGTTGAAAATGTTCATGCAATAGGTTATCCTATCAGCAAATCCACATTGCCTTTCCTGTTATCACTAATGTGCAATAAAAACATCTGCAAATAATACTAAAGTACTTACAACATTACCATAAAAAATTATATCACATTTAATTCTACAAAAAATTTCCAAGTCTACACAATAGCAAGTTCAATATGATCCTTGTAATGTCTATACTATCCGCTAATTCCATTTTGCTTTTCCCTTACTAACACCATCACATACTTCACTGTATTCCAGTTCCTGCTCATCACTGGCTTTGTACGAGTTCACACCTTCAAGCTTCTTCTCCAGTGTGTTCTTTGTGCTTGAAATCAACATTCGCTCTGTCACATTCGCATTGTCACTGCACCATGTAATAAGAACCAATTTGCTTTGTGAGGTATCTGTCATATATTCTACAGGGACTACTGCATATCTTGGTGTCGACTTTGAAAGGATTGACCTCAAAAGAGCATATTTATCTGACTCACATGAAGATTTCTTAAAACCAGTACTTGCTTCCTTCTCAAGTAATTTTGCAACTTCACTTTTCATCACCTTTTGATCCAACACTACAGACCTTTTGTTCTCTATCACGAAGATCAGGAAGGCAATGTTTGACCTCTCTCTCTTGAATTCGTTATAATCGTCAATCAATGCACTATCAATTCCAATTCCAGACATCTACAAAGTAAGAGTTACATCCATAAACATCACAGGCACATGACAGCATATTGAATAACAGCATATAAGGCTCCATCAAATCATCACTTTTCTTTTCAAGACGTTATACTTTTATTACTACTTGTATCTAGGCATTCCAATTGAAGATGGTATGCATGGTTCATAACTTCATATTACAGCTATTAGGAACCCAAGACAGTGTGTGACCTTTAATAAAATAATGTAGCTTTTAATAATGTAAGCAACTGTGATGATTAAGATTGGCCCAATACAACATACACTATACACTCATCTCAATCAAAATACATGCAAACAACCAAGAAAATAAAGTACAATAGCATTTTGCATCTAACTCACCGACATGTTTGCAGTGTGATCTCTTAACTTTCCTTTCCACAAAATCTCAAACGTATCTCTTCAAGTGTAGTCACGATCTGACCCTCTGTAGGCACTAAAGGAAAGTATGAATGCCCAGGTTAAGCGAGCAAGTACACTACATGAGAAGATACTCATTACACTACACTCTTGTTCCATGGTGCTTTACACTGACATTCAATTTGCCAGAAAATCAATCAACAAGTTCCTTAGAGCTGATACTCAAAACCAGTGCAAACAATCAATTAGATTGCAAAACAATCAACCTATCTCTATGTACAATGGAGTTAGCAGCGATTTGCCGAATTAGGAAGTACAACACAATAGGAATAAGAATAATGCTCAGTGGCCATATATGGTAAGTCAAAACATTACTTGCCATGGAAATGTTGCACGTGCACGTCACAAACAGTCCTCACAAAACTATCTCTATCTATACGTTTTTGTACATAACCAAATGTTTGGTATTGCTTATCTACGTGTTCTGGTGACTATTACAAACATCACTGCTTATGGACGACGGTGCACAATGGTAGGAGTTGAAGATAGAAGACCGGAAAATTTTCTGCAATATACTACAG
Organism: Cassiopea xamachana; assembly: GCA_900291935.2. Lineage (NCBI taxonomy): Eukaryota > Metazoa > Cnidaria > Scyphozoa > Rhizostomeae > Cassiopeidae > Cassiopea > Cassiopea xamachana. Next base: position 16,290,556 of record OLMO02000001.1, on the reverse strand, counting down.
CGTAGCATTTGAGAGCATAATCTCCTATAACAATTCAGGTAAACCCTCTACCATACAAATGTTGTCAGAAATTACGGTATATGCCAACAGCAAATACAGTGCTATTACAGTGTTTTTTAGGACTTTGGCTTTCTATTTGATGAGCACATACAGGAACGAGTAAGTAAAGTCAGCAGTTCTGACCTCGGTACCCGAAACAGTCAGCAATGGAAGAGACCTGAACGATGGCTAATAATTACGTGCTCTAGATCCCCTGAACCAACGGTGCTTATTATGCTAGGAAGTAAAGGCCTTGTTCCTGCAAATATCTTCGCTTTCAGCAGAGGGAGTAAGCATTAATGCTGAATCCTCTCCTTACAAAACATTAGTTTTCAACGCACCCCATAAAACTCAAATCGATGTATAAATAGAGCTAACTTTTATGGTTGAACATAAATCAAAGTATAAACACATTCAGCAACCATTGAAGATAAAAATATAAAATCATATAGACAAAATTATAATTCATACCTTCTCAACGGCTTGAAAATACTTCTTTATCTTTGTACTTCGGAGCTCGCTACTTCGTTTGGATAACTTGCTTCTTAACTTCCATCCACAAGTTGGGCTTCATTTATACATCTTTTAGACTGTGATTTTCAAGCATAGAAATTCCAAATAGGGTAGAAATAGAAGCTTCGGTTGAGTTTGTCTCACTCTCACATTGCATCATTGTTTATTGCCAAACACATAATGTCCTTACTGCTAAATTGATCCATGATTACGTCATACATGTACCAGCGCATCATTCCATGTTTGGGCAGTTCTTGTTGCTAGTCGATGGCCTAGGCTTCAACACGAATATCATATAGCAAGCTAAGACATCCACTTTCCGCATGCATTCAGTAGTACTGCATATGTTTCAAATGACAGGAAGCGTAAAACAAGCTGTTTTATAAGACGAACCTTTATATAGATATTGGGGCTCAGAATCGCAGAAATTTAAGAATAGTTTGAGAATAATGTAATGCTCAAGCTTCATCAAAATTAATTTTTTTGTACATCTCAGTTATAATGCTGCTTTTAGATTAAATTTTGCATCATCGATGCGATATTCATTATTCAGCTCCACTTTTAGTTTACTTTATGGTAAAGACATCAACAGAGATTTGAAAGCATCCCTTTAACTTTAAGGCGTTGTTGCTCCTTTGATGTATAAGAATAATTCAAGAATAATCTGAGGTTTATGCTGCATCAATTCTTAACATGTTATTTGCTTACTTTAGTCATAATACTCAGTGATGCCAGAATGACAGTTGGGCAGTGGTTTGGAGAAAAGCGCACTTGTACTGACTATGAGATCATAAGAACATAAGAATTGTAACTTACAGGCTGTTTTTCGAGAACATTAGATTTCAATAATTATCATTATCCACGCATGAAATCCTCTACTTCTTGTCTTGTCACCCGCCCTTTTACGTACCCTACTGTATATAAATGTATGTGTGTATGTATATATATATATATATATATATATATA
>OLMO02000001.1:16259003-16275060 GCA_900291935.2 Cassiopea xamachana | reverse complement strand
ATATATATATATATATATATATATATATGTGGCTCATTAGCTGGCTACTAACCTATAGCAACTAACCAAATAAATAAATATTTGTATATATAAATGTATGCACCATTTGTGGTTGTGGATTGATAATTATACATCATAGCATTATTTTTCTTTTCTCTCTAGGCATATCTACATAAACACATGTCAGCCCTTCAACTTTTGTAGCAATGATATGATATGCTATGATATATGATAAAAATCTCTAAAGAAGATGCCCCAGCAAAGAAAGGTGCTTTTCAAGGGGTACTCGAATTAAAATCTACAAGGTGGAAAAGAATGGAAATTAATATTAAAACTAGACCTAATAAAAATCTCACAACAGCAAAGTAATTGCAGTTCTTCACTAGAAATCAAAATTGTTTATTCAATCCAGCCAACTCCAAAAAATTTGCTACTCAAAGTAAACTTTAACAAAAATTTTAAAGCAATATATACATACGCATATTGTTGCTTCAGTTCCCTTTGTTTCTTCAAGTTCTCTTCGCAAAATTTCATTACTCTACTTTCTGTCACCCACTCATCCCAGTTTTTATTCCAACCATTGTAGTGAATCAAGTACTTCGTCACCTTATCTCTCATTTGCCCTTTGATAACAGCTTCATATATAAGCGGCCCATGAAAGCAAAGGACTCGCTCACCCTCTACGAACTTCAATCGCTTATCTGGAGGGGGCATTCTGACAATTCCAATGTGCTCACGTTGTTGAGCAGCAATTTGGAATTTGGAAAACTTGTCTTCAAACCTCGAGATCACCCTACCACTGAACCCGAGGCACGGGCATTGTAGCCACTGATCTCAAAACAAAGATTGAGATCTTTCTTTTGAGATCAGTGATTTTAGCCTTATGCATTGTGGCCCCAAAAATACGGCCTGGAAAAGATGATGAATGGGGGATCCCACCTAGTGGCGTCGCATGACCTCTTCTTCTGGGGGTGTAAGCAGCCAGTGATGTAACCAGACACCTTCTGTTAAAGGGGGGAGGGCGTTTTGACCTATTGACCAACTATTGTTACTAAAAAAAGAAAAAAGGTCAGAGAATATACTGTGGCAACAACTTTCTTGCAGCATGGCTGACTTTTCACCAACTTCATTGCAAATTTAAAGATATTAGGGGGCGCGACGCCCCCATGCCCCCAATTGGCACATCCCTGTAAGCAGCACAAATTTACCAACAGAAACTGGCAAAACTGTGAATTTACCGAAAAGGGGTGCATTTCATAGAATCATTTGCTGACAAAGGTCATTGAATCTAAATTTACCGACAAGATCAGCAAAGGTTGGGTGTGTGATACCTTTTTTCTATTGCGGTGCACAGACGTGGAACGAAATCACATTACATACAAGAATGAGTTCCAGGATTACCTCGTTCAGAAATAAATTAAAGAAATTCCTGCATAGTTGGCATCCTTTCCCAAAGCACGATCCCTGGGAAGACCACCAACATCTACAATTGGTAGATATTACTGGTCTTCCCAGGGATCGTCTAACCATAGTTAACTATGGTCTAACAAAACTAATTTAAAATTAGTACTACTAATAGTAATTTAGCTTAGTTAGAATTTTTCTTTTACTTTTCTTTGTATTTATAAGTAATAGCTGAAAGGAATTTTGTGTTTAAACAGGACAAAATGAAAATGAAATCCGCATCCACCCCTGCTAGCTACGCCCCTGGGCCCATTCAATGCGCTACTTCGATGTGGGGATTCAATTGGGGTCTAGTCTTTGTGGATGGGACCCATTTATTAGTGGCACCAGTAAATCGGAGAATCATCCCACAAGGGGCCCATCTGGAAGTTCCAAGGTTTCCCACATGACTACAACACCCCTCTCTTATAGACATTGTACTCTCAGCTTCGATGGCTGTGCACTGCTCAAATATTCGACTATTCCACTTTTCTATCAACTCCTATGAAGACAAATTCCATCAAAAACACCAGACGATGTGGAGGTTGGGAAAAGCAAAGAGTCCACATGATTTCAATATAAATTCGGCATTCCTATACACGCTTTTTATTTTGTAAGAAAGGTTTTTTGCCCAGTGCTAAAGCTTTCCAAACACTTTCTTAGCAAAAAATTTTTAAATTCTAATATTTTGCACATTCTAATTAGGAGAAATTGAAACAGCTCATGCACACTTGAAATTGTTAAAATCTTTTTTTCTAATAAGCGCAAGAAGAATATATAACACATATTGATATAGCATGTATCATGAACATAACATAACTTCGCATGTAACTCTAGCGAATGCAATTTTGAATATGGAATGAGATTAGTCATGTGACATATGCGTCACATGCAATTCAACAGAAATTAGGATAAATCTTAGTAAATATCAGAAGTTAAAGTAGTAGAGGAAAGAACATGCATAACATTTGGTACACAGATACATCACATCTAACAGCACTTAGGCATATAACCTTATTAACTTTCTTAGGTCTTAAAAATCCAGTACTGAACTTTTTGAACTTTTTGAGCAGTCGAGTACTACTTTCTCATAAACCACTTTCTTAAAAATAAGAAAACATGTATTCGACAAAGACATTTCTAATACTATTCCTTAACTGAAGGCAATACTAAGACTACAATAGGCAATTCCAAGGCCATTGCATAATAAACATTTAATTCCTATAGTTATCCATATGACGAATGAAAACTCAAAATGAAAAACATTATTAACCAATCAGTATAAATGCAATAATGCTAATGTTATTCTAGATTAATATAGTGATAAATGTAGTGAAAAATATAATTCTCAATGAAGATTATTTTACTGATATATAATATGACAGTACCAACCACTGACAAACTTTACCAATCAATTCTATGACGTATAGAAGCTGTTCTGAGTCAGCCTGGTTACCACACAAAATATTGAAAATGTCAGCAAAACACAATAGCTACAGCAAAACCCTCGGATTCCTGTGTAGCATGGATATGTTCTCAATTAGTGGGTTGATATTCTCAATTCCAGCCTGTAAGATTCTTAACAGGGTTCTTATTTACAGCACATGCTTTGCACACATTTACATTGTCTTCAGAACAAGAAGTCTTGATGATTCTTGAGAACACTTTAAAGTTAGAATTCTTCTATAATAATTTTGTCATATGTTGTATAACTTAGAAAGTACAGACACTTGAAAATTTCTACTCATGAGTTTTTTAATCAACAACACGAAATCCTTTATATAAGAACCATTCCCATTTCAGCCTCATTGGGGTTATTATTTAGGGGTTCAAGTAATGAAATTTCAGTCTCAAGGTTCTTATAAATGCAGCTTCATTTATGCGGGTTCATGTATGGTATGACGAATGTTTAGTTTAGTAAATCAAAAATATTTCTGCGTCTGTGTGAAATTTTACTATTGTTTGAAAACAAAGTATGCAAAAACTCGTTATTGTACTTTCGACAAAATTTTTGTTTACACTCACTCCGTCACTTTGGCCTACCAGTTGTTTCCAAACTTTTGGTAAGGGAGGAATAGTAGGAATAGTGGCGGTGAGTGGGGGGGGCGAGGGGGCAGCCTGCCCTCCCAGTTGCCAGTGAGTCAGCAATTTTTCGATAAAGTTGGCAAATTTAGCTTGTCCAAATCAAGGAAAGGTTTGACCTCAAATAGCCATTCGTCACTTTGTTTTTTAAGAGCTAGTATCTAAGAAATCGAATATTCGAATTTCTATGCTTTCAAACAGTTTTGTTTGATACAATCATTGAATACAGCAGAATGAAAACGTAAGCGAGTTACACTCAAACGCAAATTATGTGGATCACAGTTTGACGATGACTATCGGAAAAAGCACAACCAGCAAAAACACAGGGCCTTCGAAGCAATAAAGAAGAGAAAGTTGGAACCATTTGCTCTGAAAAGGAAAGATGATGAGAAAGATATTCTAGCCAAAGGTGGAGAAAATTCGAACGAGATTTATAAGGATTCCCAAGTAATGCTAGAAGAAATAGAATCAGAAAGTTGTACAGAAACGAAAAGATCCTTTTCAGACAAAACTAGCATTTCGGGTATTCCACATGAAAGTAAGAAAAAGGAAGTTGTAGAGGGGCATCCAAAACTCTCGCCAATTAAATTGTACTGAATCGGAATCCGCCTCGGACGATGCAAACTGCTATCAAGATTTAGAAAATGAGAAGCATGAAAATGTTGAAAATAAGAATGATGACATGGCTAAGTCAAATATTGTTGAGTACCCATATGCTGAAATATCGAGTATCTTTCCTTCATCACGTAAAAAAGTAAAAGTAAAGGTAGTCCCGTATACTTTTGTACGTAGGGGAGTGCCTGTTAGAGAGGACACTTATCCTGAGCCATCGGCATGTGAGGTAGAGTGGCCAGTTCCTTTCCTCGCCGCCTTTATCTCCCCAGTGCTGCCATCAGGTACCCATTTGCTGCTGGGTGGGCAGTGGGCGAGCATTCAGTCAGGGCATCGAGTCAGACTCGAGCCGGCAAGCGCTCTAACCACTATGCTACCTCGCCCGTTTTCATCAAGTAGATGGAAATAAATCGCAAATGCTTCTTCAATAGTAATGCCTAGCAAAACGTATTTTTGACAATAGGTAATAATTAGCAATTATTATTTTCAATTTCATACTTTCTTGTTTAACTGTATGAAGCAAGAGCGTTTGGTATGACATCAAGAGCACCTCAATCTCATTCTTTTGAGCACAATGACTACTCGGCAAATTCAGCACGGGTGCTCCCACCCCTGATTTTTCTTGAAAACCGCCAGTGAATATGAAGGAGTTGAAAACTGCAATATGAAAAGTAGAAATTGACAAAACACGTAACAGAGTCATTATTGTCCCAATTGCGAAAATAAAAGCTTACTAAATAAAGAAGATTATCTTTATTACAATAAGTGTAAGCAACATAGTTTTTGTAAAGGCTATTTTTCATGAGCTAACTGGCGAGGGCTATAATGAGCAACTGATCTTTATATGTAAGAGACGATTGTGGAATTTGTGTGCATAAAGATCTTGAAAAAATTCATGGCCATGATTATTGATCTTTAACTATTTTCTGAGAGAATATATTTGCTACACATGATGTACTTTTCGAACAATTACATTATGAAGAACTTCTTGAAAGTTTAGAAAATGATATTTACCTGTCATTGAATGATGGACAGTATACATGAATATAACATAGTATTCTTTGAGTTAAAAAGAAAACCATCACAACATGTATAATATTGAAATGGAAAACGAAGTATTTTGAAAACTATAAATTATTGACAAATTTAAAATTTATAACAATGAAATATAATGTAGAGGACTAGATGGTGTGTTTTTTACACTATCATGCGATGGTTTCGAAAAGCTTGACAAGCATGCTATTGTTAACTTTAATGCTGGTAGAGAAGTAGGTTTTTCTGAATTAAATACAGTAGCTAAAAAATTCAAATAGTTAGTTAGGAAGCTGTCATGTGTAATGTTGGGTACAGAGGTGGAAGAATTTTTGGAGGGTTGTCAAATTTTTTCTCTTCGTTTATCGAGTTATCAAATTTTCTTGTCAATTTATGATCAGGTATCAAAAATTTGAGTAAATTCTCACCACAACTATTATTTACATGCTAAGTTGAAAATAATTATTTTTCTAGGAAAATATGTACAAATATCCTTACCTTTTCTAAGAAAATGTTTATGAGCAAAAAGATTTTGAAAACTCATCAAAAATTCAGGAGCAGATCTCTCTGCTCTAGCTAAATGTAGGCCCGTAGCCATAGGGTGACAAATGGCACCTCTGGGTATCAGGTATCAGAGCACCAGTTTTTTGCCACCCCTGTGAGTGTTTTCACAATCTATATTGCTGCTTTTTCTTTATATCAAAGGAGAAATCTCCTGAAACTTTGATTGAGATAAACCGTGATCTTTGTGACATACTAGAAAGTTCAGTTTTTCTGGACAAACATTATCCATTTCATTTTGATAACATTGAGTATGAAATAGGCTCTCAGATTTCGTACCACGCGACTCCTCTGAAACAATAGTGTCACCCCTGAAACACCAATTGGCTTTCGAGAAGTTTTATGAAGCTGAATGATGATAAATATTATCTAATGATTTTTGACAACAAAATGAATGATAAAACTGTCAAAATTGGAAATTAAGACATAAAAGAAATTAGTAGTGAAAAATTACTTGACATCATTTTTGATAAAAAAATAAGCTTCAAAGAGCTAAGAAGATGTCAAGAATCTAATGAAAAACTACATGCGCTTGCTCGAGATCTACTTTAATTAATCCAACCAAAGTAGAGACTTTGGTGAACGCTTTTTCAAGTTGCCCCGTTGGAAGGTGAAAAGATCATTTTTCGGAGATCTTTTAGCAGTTTTAGTAGCCTGCTATAGGAATGTTAGCCCTTTTGTCATAAGATTCAATCCCCCGTCGGAGAATCCCTGGTGCCACCGCTGGGCTAACGTACCACCTTTGGTGCCACTCTCTAGCAAAAGGCGGTCTCATTAGCAAACCAATATGGCCCGCGCCCACCAGGATCCAATCAATGAATGACATCACTGGACCCAAATTAGCTTCCGGTATAGTCTCGATTTGGAAGTAGCACGTTAGTTTTACTCTTTACTGGTGAGTTACAGTGATATAGTTCATTGGCGAGTTACAAAGGTGAGGTTGCATAGAAATGTTGGAATACCAGAAGGTTTGAAAAGAGCAATTTAGTTGATTAAAGGAAACTTTCCAAATGTTTTTAAAGAAAATATGCTCACTGTTGTTCTGCGTTGTCTTCGTCTATGTATGTGGACAACTTTTGCTTCTTTGGTATGCTGAAGATGTCGATGATGATGGGACTTCATTGGATTTTCATCGTGGGACAGTGATCAAAGAAGAGTGGACTCATTCTGATGAAATTCCAGCAAGAAGTGATATGATGCAACAGATAGAAAACATGGGCAATGGAAATGGTAATATGCTTTGAAATTAGAATGAATGTAACATTAAGTACTGTCTATGAGGTGTGGTGCCAAATTTTTATCAAGGGGAAGGAGCTAAAAACAAATTTTTGAGACCGTGCCCTTTTAAAATCGTGCAAAATAATTCAACTTCATTCCCAATATCCCACTGAATACCAAGCTTTTGCCAGGCCATACATTATATTGTAATATAAACAAATATGTAAATGAGTTCAATAACTTAGCATGCAAAAGGGGCTAATCCTCCAATATCTTTGTCAGATATAACTAGAAAGACTAAACTCCCTGAGCTCCCCTACTACATCCCTGATACTGTCTAGTTAAAAATCTGCTTAAAAACATCAAGATTGTCTTACAAAATAGCACAAATATTGTGCAGAGGAAGGCAGTGGGGTTGTGGTCCCCCAAACAGATAAATTTCAGTATGAAAATCAGAGCTATAAAGAATTTGATGTGCTTAGCATATTAAGTATAGCCTTAACAGTATAGTTTGTTCAAGAATTAGTATAACATCCTTTTCAGCTATGATATATCTATTGCAGTTGTGGTTTTGCATAATTGGATTTGTATCTTACATCTAATAGAATGACCTTAGATTGTCTATGAAAGATAAGCCCAATAAAATACAGTGAAAAATTGACAAATTTGAAGTCAAGATACTCCCTCCAAGCACCATGTTTTACAGAAAACTGCCACAGACTGCTAAAGTTCCTTGCTCTCGCAGTAAGCGTAAGTTACTAGTTGTGGTTTAGATTAAAGTAGAGGACATAGACCTAAATATTTTTCTGGGGGCATAGCCTTTAAGGCTGTACATTTTTCAGTTAATAGCAGGTCCTTATAATTGGCTCCTGAACATCAAGGATGATGGTTCTTCAACATCAACAAGAGCTCCCCAGCACTTCTCCAAAGCTTTAGGGGTGTGGCCACAGACATCTCTTGAGCCACACTCTATACTTGCACCCAAATAGCCTGCCCTAGTGTTTTTTCTAGATCCTCCTGCTAGCCAAGCATCAGATAGGAGTGAAGGAGGGAGATAGCTATTGTTGATTATCTCCTTGCTCAATAAACTTACTTTTCTCCATATACTGGCATCCATAACATTATTTCAAATGTGCTTTCAGGGATAAATTTTTCCTACTGGTATGATGTTTCAGAATGTTTTTTTCAGTGTTTGCCTTTGCAATGAATGAGGCTTTATAGCCATGGATTCTTGGTCATAGTATTTGGAGGCTCAGGGTACAAATCCCCCCTTTGCTAAAGTTAGTGGAGGTTTTGGAAGCACAGCCTCCTGAATGGCAAGTTGTTTCGGTTAAGTTCTTTAATTTTCTGCTTGGTCAAGATTTACAAAATTGCTTTAAGGTGTTGTTCCAAATACAAAATACTTTTTTCACTTGGCACAAATTTAGAGTTCTGTGGAGTAAAGGGGAATTAAGCAGAATACTTTGTATGATTCTAAGTAGTGTTGCCTCAATAAGTCTACTTTTTGTTCAGTTGAGACATTGCTTAGTTTTTTATGTATATATCATAAAAAAACTAAGAAATGTCTCAACGGAGCAAAAAGTAGAAGTATTTTATTGCAATTTGCCTAACATTTGCCTCAAATATTGATTGCATTGCCAAAGTTTAAAAAGCTGTCAGAATTGTATCTCATCATTCCTATCTTTCTAATTCTCTTCCCATATTCAAAGAACTAAGGCTACTTTGTGTTTCTGACATAATCCAACTAAAGTTGCTAATATTTGTTTATGAAACTGTAAATAATATCTCATCTTGTTTTTATGAATTTATGACACCTAGTTTAACAGTTGATGTTGCTTTAATAAAGATTGATACTTCAATGCATTATCCCCCTTTGATGATTTCTCAGTTCCAGCTCTGACATTTATTGAAATATTACCTCTTAATGGCAAGGTATAGGCAAATATTTTCTTAGTTTCATTGTTTTCTTTTGTGTGCTATATTAAATTTGATGCTGTTGCTATTGTTAATGTTATGAATATAAATTATTTCAAATCAATCAATTAATCAATCAATCAATCAATCGATCAATCAATCAGTTTAAAATGGACACTGGCTCATTCATTATTATTTGTACAGCTGATCATAGAAATATACATTTCAAACTGTGAATTGGAACTCACAACTTATGGTTGAAATATTTACAAAGCAGAAAGTGAGATATCTTAGCAGATTAATTTACATAATATGATGGCTTCTCTTTTATCATTTTATTTTCAAGATTTTGCTTTATGCCAAGCTAGCTATACCTATCAACTGCAAAACTGCTTTCACATGCCATTTTCTCTTCCTTGTAGTTGAGTATGGGTTTGACTTTGATGTTGATCGGATTGAACATCAAGTAAAAGATCCCGTGAAGTATGCTTATGAAAATGAGCTTCCAATAATCTTATGGTGGACACCTTTTACAGGTGATGGGGGCTCTGTCAAGAAATGCACAGAAGGGAGTTGCCTTTTTACTCAAGACAGATCACTTTTTGGGCACAAGCTAAATCAAGTCATGGTATTCTATGGAACCAGTTTCAATGCATCTGATTTGCCACTCCCAAGAAAAGGTGTGTAATTCCTCATCTATCCAATCGCAGATATTTTTGGTACCTTTGCCCTTCTTTTTCTTCCTTGCTTTTGTATAGTATTTCTGGGTAGATGTAAGCCCACATCATGATGCTGAGTAGACTCTCATTGTCATGAAAAATGTCTAAGCAGGTCAAAATCACAAGCTACAATCTTTTCAAAACAATATCAAGCAAATTGATAGGTGGAAGCAAATAAATGTAATCTTTTTCATGCAAATTGAGATTTTGCAGTTTCTTAATATTTCTAGAGGGTAGTACAAAATCTTCTTAATTCTTTGGCCAGCCTAGTACTTGTTCTTATCAACCAGTTTCTTGCAAAAAAGGTGTGTAGTGGTGCTGTGTTCACAGCTTTATTCTTTCCTCGCATCTTTGACAGTGTGACAATTGTTTGAACACATAGCTGGCACCATGGTATAACCCACAGCCAACTATGAAACAGTAAAAACCAGTGTACAACCTGCAGGTTATATTTTAGAAATCAGGATAGGTCATTGGTATATATCAGAATGAACAATGGACCTATCCATTATCATTGTAGAACCCCATACTTTACTCCACTAAGTTAGATACATCTTATAGCATAGTATGGACTTTTTGAGATATGATGAAAATGATTGGTATCCCTTACCTTGTGTGCAATAAACAAGCAATTTTTTTAGGAATATTTCATGGTCAATGGAGTCAAAAACTTTCTTGAGGTTAGTAAAAGTTACTGACAGAGATTGTATGTTATCTAAGTTGAGGTACCAATCATTAAAAACAGCAATTGTGGTGGGTAAAGCACCCTGTAATCAGTAAACTTCAGCAGACTAGTTAAGGCAGAGTGGAAAGCTTGAAACTCCAACTGAACTTAGAGAAGTGAATGGCTTTCATCAAGATACAAATAAGGCTGTTCTTAAGTTATTTTTGTTAAAAAGCCGGAAAACAACCAGCAGAACAGGCACATAGGAATCTACTAGTATTCACAATTGGGACACTGCTTGACAATTTATATTAGTCTGTATCACTCATATATGTGTTAGTGTACTTTTATGGGAAAATGTTGAACAAGAGCATATACACAGAAGCCAGGGAGAAACAGGGGGCAATTTGTTCCCCCTTTTCAAAAGTTGTATTGCAAAGTACCCCTTTTGCAGCTTACAGTGTCATCCTTGTTTGTGGAGTGCCCCTGAGTACATGCGTTCATGAAAACACGTGCACCCTCAATTTAAAGATGCCTCTAATTCTTTGAGTATTTTGCCTTCACTTTCTGTGAATTACCAGTTTTTTCATTCTTACATAAAGTGTTGTTTTTTTAGCTGATCATGAATGGGCTGTTTTACACGAGGAGTCTCCAAAAAATCTTGCCTTATTCTACCACGAAGATTTCATTTCTTTATTTAACCACACGGCAACTTTCAAGCAAGAATCCGATTATCCCTTAACTACTCAATATGTAAACTCGATAGAGGAGCTACTCAAAAGCCCTGTTTCAAGTTTCTCTGAAAAGAGCAATCCATCGCTTGCATCGACTATATACCTTCAGTCTGGATGCAACCCTCCGTCGGACCGTGATTCGTATGTAAATGAACTGATGAAACATATAAAAGTGGATTCATTAGGTGCTTGCTTGAAGAACAAAGAATTACCAGAGCATTTGAAGAGTCCCCTAACCATGCACGATGACCAACTGAGGGAATTTGTTGGAAAATACAAGTTTGCACTTACGTTTGAAAATGCGGTCTGCGACGACTATATTACGGAGAAGTTGTGGAGACCACTAGCGGCAGGGACTATTCCAGTTTATAAAGGGGCGCCAAATATAAAGGATTGGTTGCCTGATAACAGGTCCGTCATTCTTGTTGATGACTTTAGGCACCCGAGAGATTTAGCAAATTATTTAAATCATTTAGCGAATGACGAAGATGCATATAACAAATACTTGGTGTTCAAGAGTACAGGAATTAAGAACGGAAAACTTCTGACTAGCCTACGGCAGAGAGAATGGGGAGTTAACAATTTGAATAAAATGTCGTTTATCACAGGATTTGAGTGTGTTATTTGTGATAGAGTACATAAAAATCGCAAAATGTTAAAGGAAAAGGGGGAAAAACAACAATTCGTAGCAAATAGTAAACACTACGGATGCCCAAAGCCAAAAGTATATGAATTTGAATCAGCACCTGGGACAGAGGCTTGGGAACGAGAGACATGGCAGTTTGAGTATGATGAAGCTAGAACGCAAGCGAGAGAACTTAGAGAGTTTATTTTTAAAATGAGCCATAATAATTAGTATTTCGTTGAATTCATAGAAATATATCAACAAAGGCAATGGCGTGCAGGGAGATAATTTTTAGGAGGGGGGCCATGTCATGATTGAGAAATTTAACGTCTTATCAGTTTTGACTTAGACTTAAAGTAGCCCCCCCAAAAGAACATTGTCTTAAGGAGGATACTTACCCCCTGCCCTCCTGCTGGCACGCCACTGAAAAAAGAAGATATAAACAACTTAAAGTTTTGTAGAAATCAGTTCATGCCCTGAAGAACATTGTGCACGAACGTCAAATTGCACGTGCGCTCGTTTGTGCAAGAGCGAAAGCTCTGAATTATTTTGAGTTGCACGTGCGATGCAAGACACCATTATCCAAGATGGCTATTTTGCAAATATTATGCAAAAAGTATTATAATTCAAAGAATATGAGTTTTGAGGATATAAAGTTAACAAGTGCGATTGCATGGATAACAGTTATGTTGGAACGGGTGAGCTTTTGCTCGTGCTGTAGCTTTTGCATGTCTCCGGGCATGGACTGAGAAATTAAGAAGAGTTTTATAGTGAACCAGTTTTGACTGAATGCATTATTTTTATCATAGAAAGAGTTTATATTTAATGTTATAAAGTAAGGTAATTCTAAGAAGCAGAAAGTATTAGTGAAGCAGTAAGTGATATTTTATGGGGCATACAGAACAGAATTTTTTGTGACATTGAAATTCATTAATTGAAATGCTATATTACCATTAATAAAATGAATGCAATTCCCTACAGGCACCCACTACCATGGGACTAGGGGCACTTTAGTCCCCCTTCCCCATTTTTGCTGTTTTATAATATCAAGGTTATGGCATTTATCAACAGAGACATTTGATTTTTATTATCCATGCTAGCAGTTCATTTTCTTCCTCAGGGGAGTTGTAAGATGGAACAGTCTTTTAGCTTACTTTTGATTTCTTGATGCTGAATAGATCTCAATGTGCTCAAAACCTGTATCTCTGTCGTTGTACCTGGTCAGGGGATATTCTTATACATGAAGGTTTACTGAATGGCTGCTATAGAATAGCTGAGGTCTTGTGAATGTTTTCACATGCTTATCAATGATTTTACCTATGATTTTTTATCTCTATTCAAAAGGGGATTTCCCTAATATTTATTGCCTATGGATATAGAAATTAGTGTATACTGCATATTAATGTCAAATAACATTTGTGCTATCTAGATACTACTAGTTTAAGTTTTTATATGTTTCTTAAAGCTAGAATTACATCAACTCAAAATGCTCAATGCCATGATTTTGTTCAAAACTGTCCTTCTTTTGCATAATTTAGTTAGGCAAGAAATTTATTTTACATAATATACATGTCATGGAATAATTTGGATTGCAAACTAGTCTTTTTTGCTAGTATAGTTGCTTTACATAGTTGTCATGTGACTTATTCACAGACAATATTGACATCTCCCCTTGTATGCTTGAATTCATTGCCTTGTTTATCAACACACCAACATGATTTCTGGTCACACTGCTTTGGTTTGTAATAGCCAGTTGCATCACAATCTGGTGCAGAGATACCCATATCAATAGGTTGAGGAGCTCCATGAACTAGTATGCTAGGCAGTTGATTTTCAAGCACCTTCTTGAAGCAAGGGTTATCTAAAATCAGTTCAAGATAATAACTTTAGTTAAACTAACAGATTAGAATTAGTCTGGGCTATTGCAGCACGCCTGGGGATCTTTTTAAAAGGAATTTTCACTGCTGGGAGTTGACGCATGGTCATACAGCATGCATCAACTCCCATGCATCAATATTGTACATATCAGTCCAATAAACTACACTTCCCATCAACTATAAGTAATAGCATGAACAGAATATTTCAGTACATGAAATCTGCTTCAATTTACTGCCTACATTAACTAAGGGTACAACCAACTCAAATAGGTTCCTGGCCCAAGTAAATTCCTTATTTTGATCTTTTTTTGTTCCAAAAGCTTTTGTTTCCTCTAAAATTATAAGAGCTCTTTCTATTTACACTTTCATAGGTAGTATGTAATTATCTCCTAATTTGTATCTTAATCTTAAGAAATTGTTCAATATGTTATTTTATAAACTTAGGTAGCACTATGAAAAATGATTGAGATGGATAGTGTGTTATTATCAGCATATCATATGGCAATAAGAGATGTGGTGTGGAAGGCATTGACACACCCACAAATAGTAATGTAATTGCAACTTTCATGAAGGTATACAGATTGATTGACAATATAAAAAAAAGATGAAGTGAATGATCTGACATAAGACAATAATCAGGAGACAATTTAAGTTGTTTTTTCAACAAGCTATGGCTAAAGTGCATTTGCTAGTGAGGAATTTGACTGCATGGTGAGGATTACCCCCACTGGTTTGTATATTAAAAGACCCCCTGCAGTACACAATACCAACTGTAGCAATAGTTGTTGGTAAAAATAGGTACCTACAATCATGGCACAATGCCACTCAATACATTCAATACACATAAATGCTGTAGTCATTATTTGAGCCATTAGAAGCAACATTTGCAAAACACAATAGCCATGGATATTTTGACCCAATGGAAATGTGAGAGACATTGATGCAGTGAAAATGAACCCATTCACCAATTCCAACTATACACAGAAGTGTGTAGCTTAGAGACAGTTTGGACCGGCACTATACATCATTACAACAATGATTTGATAGAAGCTTTGCTTCTATGCTAATCATTGAGACAAGACCTTGAGAAAAAAATAAAGTTCATATTGCAAACATACTGCATTTTGTCTTTTGTATCAAATTTTCTGGCACCTTTTTTCCATATTCATCAACACACCAACAAGCTCCAGTTGATCCATAACACTGCAGAGACAAAAAGCTTCCATCTGGTTGACACTTAGGAATGAATGCACCAACAAGATTTGAGTTAATAGCCTTCTGGGCTGTTTCTCTGCATGATGTTTTCTCAGCTAAAAAAATGCATATTGCCATTACAATAATGAGCAGCTATTCCTGGAATTTTCTGAACAATATTTATTTGGAATGGCTATATAACGATCATGCTATTAACTAATAATATAATTGGATTAGAATGGAATCATAAAGGTGGAGATTATGGGAAAAGTCTCCATTAAAGCTGGCCAGGTGCTCTCTCCAGCCCATATTGTTTACAACCAACTTTCATGATTCAGAGACAGATCCTAAAGCTGATAACTACTAAAAAATTGCCCCATTGACTACTTATTTTATTATGATAGCTTCCAAAGCTTGAAGAAAAAAGCATAACAATCTCAAAAATAAAAAAACAGAGTGCGTGGCTATTCCTCAAATCAAAAATGACAATTGGTGATAAATGTACTTACCAATCGGCTGCAATGCCACAAGTCCAAACAACTTGGAACACAAAAAAAGTTAATTAAGTGCAAGAAAAGTAATGAAAAGATTTATAGCTGTACGCCAGAGTGGAAAGTTTGTTTTTAGCGCGCGGAAGATCTTCAGCGCGCACTAAACACTCTCCAGTCTGTGTTGTACGGTTTGGATACACGTTTTTTTATAAGAAAATCATTATTTTGCCTGAGCCTTAGTTTTCTTAACTTTTTCCGCAATTGAGCCTGAGATTTTCTTACATTTTTCTTTACTTTTACTGAAATAAACTGGCTAGGATGGTATACACTTTCGTACATAATATTGTATAATTGAATTTGAAGTCCATCTTTAACATTTTGAATGCAATAACGACGAAATACCGATTTTTGGCCTATAAAAACACTTAATTTTGGAAATTGAGCCTCGTGATTTTCTTACGATTTTCTTAAGATTTTGACGATTTGAGCCTCATTTTCTTTTAAACTTTTTTCTTATAAAAAAAACGTGTATGGGTAAATGGATTTGGGTGTAAATAGTTGATAAGAAAAATACTGTATGTGCTACTCAAATGAAAGGTATGTAGACCATTCATATACAGCAATATTAAAAATCAAAAGATTTGCTTCCTCAGCAATGGTCCATGAAGGCATGAACAAACAAACGTCTATCAAAAAACCATACACAACTTGTACAGTACTTTCTAAAGTTTGACTGCATATTAAAGATTTTTTCTCTAGATAATGTATTAACTTAATCTAGTAGGACCTTTATACTTTAATGGTTGCATGGCGAACTTACTATTGCAGCAAAGGCTGTGGTCTGTAGCAAGTGAATCTCCATTTTTAGGCTCTATATTTCAAAGCAACTTG
>OLMO02000001.1:16192068-16203531 GCA_900291935.2 Cassiopea xamachana | reverse complement strand
CAATTTGTACGATTTTTTGTTTGGAAAAGATAGTAACGTGTTATTTTGATCTGCTTGGGCATTTTTCGTGATTTTGAGTGGTTATATCCACCCAGAAGTATCCGACTTTCAAATCATAATGTGAGTTTCGGTCTCGAGAATAAGAAGCTAATTAAGAAACTTTTAGTACTAAGTGCCGATCCTAGTTTCTTATAAAAAAGGCTTAGTGCTTCTAAAGTTTAAGCAATGATCAAAGAATCAGGGAAACCTTTTTAATACGTATGTGCATGAAACCCCAAGTCCGTTCACTACTCTTACTTTATGGTGATAGTCTCCAATATAGATCACGTGCCCGTATAATTTAGTGAAGTATGCGTTTCAATATCCGTATCCGTGAAGCTGCGAAGCCTTCCTATTATTAAAATTTACTACACTATCCTTTAAATTTTTCTGTAATTTTACTTACTTCCTTTTGTTAGATTCGCCACACAAATGTCCAGGATGGTGAGGCTGGTGGCATTACTCAGCAAATTGGTGCAACGATGGTTCCACTGGAGACTTTGAAGATACAGACTAAAATGGTCAAAGAGGTTGGTGTATAGTTGAATTGCTACAAATGTGAACTAAAGGTGTTACCACCTGACTAGCGTTTATGTCTTTTGCTAGCTGAGTATGCAGGTTCCTTTGAGGAATAACGTAGCATTGAACCTGGCTTCGCTTTGATCAGATAGGCCTGTGCATAACATTCCTCACTTTCTTTCTAGTATTTAATTAACGATTGTTGTTGGAACAACTTAATGTCATGTTTCAAATGAATAATACATTATTTAACTTTTGCTAGCATGTTTTTTTGATGTTATAGACGCAATTTCCGATAGTGAAAAATGTGCGGAAAATAGCTTTATATGGGATTTATAAGCTTTTGTATTTATTTGAGAATATTAAACGAAATTATAGTATTGTTTTATTCGCTTGGTAGGTAGCTGACCTGTTATTTTTCTTTAGTTTCAGAAATTCAATCTTAAACTCCCAGGGCTGCTTATTATCGATACCCCAGGGCATGAATCCTTCAGGTTTGTTCACCTAACTTTTATATTTTTTGTCATTGTGTGCCTAATAATTATGTCGAGCTTAATGAAAACTTCACTTCTTATAGTTTTCATATTGCCTGCTCCTGTAGATAGCTGCTTGTACTTCTGAGAGTTTCTTATACATGAGGGGTAGGTACAAGCTTCCTAGTTGTAAGCAGAGTTGCCAGGCCAAGAAAACAGTCAAATCCAAATCATGTATTGCAAAAATCCAGATTACAATGATTTAGAAGCGTCGAAGGCGCTAGATGTCTAACTCGGGGATTTTCACGTTGTACCGAGTGATGCAAGCTTTGTTTTGGCGGACATTTCGATAAGTTGCAAAAAGGACTATCGCCAGTACTGGGCCCTTATAATTTGGTGAAAAGTATGGGCTGATTTCTTGATGTTTCGCACGGATTTTCAACGTGTAAACTGGTAAGTTGGTATGAGTTATCTCTTGCCTTGTCAGTTCCATCTGAATTTTGACTATTTGTGTATCTATCGCAACGTTTCAAGTAATTGCAAAGATGACAGTTGCTGTGGAGCGTTTCTTACATGTTCAAATAGTATTCTGCGACGCTTTGTTGCAAAAAAAAATGAAGCTGTTAAGAACGATTTCAATTTCCATTGCTGCAGTAATTACTCTGAAGACTTTTTGCTACTCTTATCAAAGAAAGCGATTTTTATGACAGCATGGGACAGTAATGTAAACAGGCCTAAAATGAAAACTGGCTTGTGCCCACTTTTTTGTTTTCTATATCGACATAGTTGCTAAAATTTTGTGTTGCTTATCAAAGCAAAACATAGAAGCTGATAATTGATTGACAAGCGAAGAACGGAACTAAGTAGGCAACACATTGATTAATCAAAGTGGTCAGTCCGTGCTAACAGAAATCAACGGGTTCTTCTGTTTTTCGTAAGAGTTCACCTAAAATTTGTAGTTCTAGTTATATTTGCGAGTAATTTCACCGCTACCACAGCTGCTACTACGCATAAAATTCGCACTTTAAAGATTTTTCATTATTTACGGAAGAGTTTATGCCGAAGAGTAATTGGACTGGGCTAAAGAAATTTCCTGACAGGAATGTTGTTCCAATACATTTGAAACAATTTCAAAATTGGCCACGATGATTCTTTGGGCAGGAAATAATTTCTCTTTGATACCAACTTCTCTGTAAATAGTGAGTGTCCCTTATTGTATGGCTTAAGTTGTCCACATTTCACAGAATCGGCCCGCAGCAACTGCACCCTTAAAGTTACTTGAAGCTTCGCGATATGTGCAAGAATTGCTAAAATTCAGAAGAAAGTCAAAAGACAAAATACAAAACATGAAAACTCACCACTTTATACGCTTAAAATCAATGGGGAACTTTATGAAATTGGCCCTTACTTTTCGCTAAATTATAAGGCTCAGTACTGGCCATAGTCCTTTTGCCACCCTTCGAAATAGCCGTCTTGCCTCACTTTGAATCGGCGAGTTAGACATCTAGCGCCTTCGGCGCTTCTATATCATTGCAAGATTAATCCAAATTCGAAAACGAGGCCATAAAGCGATAGATTTTTAATGAAATGAAAAAGAGGCTAGATAGTTTTTTGTAGATGGTGTATGTTATCAACAGAATGAGTTCAAAGAGCTTACAGAAAAGACAGTAAGAGAAAGTTTTATGCAGCCAGTTATGAAATACGAAAGATTCCATTAACAAAAATGTGATTTGGGAACATTCATTCGACCACAATGACAACATTTGTAATAAAGGAAGCCTTTGAATGTCACAAGAGATAGGTGTCAAGAACAGGGGGCAGAATTTAGCTCTTTAGTGTTGCTAGCAACCTTGTTCTTTGACATATTTGACTTACTATTGTTCAGTCAAGTTATCGAAAAATAAGAATTTATTTGATAAATCCAAATTCTGAGTCAAATCCAAACAGAAATTTTTAAGCCAAATTGTTTCTCAGAAATCCAGATTTCCCAAATTTGAATTTGAAAAATCCAAACTGGTAACTCTGAATGTAAGAACCACATATAGTGAACTTCAGATGATTGGCAGCCGCGAGGCACAAAGAACAGAAACCTGATCTGCACATACGCTTGAACTCAATGAGGTCTTCATAAAACCCTACACTGTTAATTGTAGTATGACAAGGTACTCGGCCAAAGTGTTTCAGTGTGCCGCATATAAGGTCAAGAACCGTATATGGCTCTCCAGCCACTGTTTCGTCGTCCCTCGTATCTATTGATTTGATTTGATTTCAAATATTATTTAAAAAATGCGAGAATGGCCCCTTCAGCTGCCGTGGCATTTCTTTACATCAGGCCAGTTTAATACTTTTCATTTCTCCTAGAATTATAGTCAACTTGTAGGATTCTGACTCTTGGTTAAACTTCATTTTAGCAATCTACGTACCCGAGGCTCAAGTTTGTGTGACATGGCTATATTGGTTGTTGATATAATGCATGGGCTAGAACCACAGACGATTGAATCAATTAATTTGTTGAGACGAAAACACACCCCTTTCATCGTTGCTTTGAACAAGGTACTTCTTTTGTTTCATTACCTTTAGTTAACTTACATTTGTTGTATATAATCTCATCGGTTATTTCCCTACCAATTAACACTAGACCATATCTTGACAGCAAAATCAAATATCATATGTTAAATCGCCATTATATGAATCCTAGCACACACGTGGATATAATGGTACACTCGACCGAGTGTCTACCATTGAACTATTTATGTATAGTTCTATGGTGTTTGCTCATTGAACAGAAAATTTTTTAGCCTTTTCTTTCTACTCTTCCATTATTTGCAATGCGATCATTGATGGCAATTTGATATGGACGGACTTCTTGTCCAAGAAAGGCCCGACTTATGATCATTTGGGGGTTGTTTGCAAATGTGTTCTTGTTTCTTCAAGTTTCTTGTCCTTTGTATTGTCCAACATCCTAGTTTCATGGCCTTTGCTCTTTTTTTATCAATTTCTGTTGTCTCTGAATTCCATCTGCTAGTGTTGAACAAATTGTTATGTAATCGTACAGCCAATGAAGACACCATTAACATCAAATTTCACCATCATGTTCTCCTCTTGAAAACGTCAATCCTTCGATGGCGCGAAGGCAGAGTCACGTGATTTGCAATTCAAGGAGTTTTGGTTAATTATTTCTCATTTTCTCATGTATTGATTTTCTTTCCTTCCTTGGTGCTTTTGCTGCTTGATGCTATCTGACTGTGAATTCCTCGTTCTCACAGGTTGATCGATTATTTGAATGGAAGCGAGGTCCAGCAAGCCAAATTGATGATACAGTGAAGAAGCAGAAAAAGAATACTAAAACTGAATTTGAAGGCAGAGTTCAGCAGGTGATTGGTGAATTCGCAGAGCAGGTGAAGATCATATGGATTTCAAATTCACAACAGCACTCAAAAATGTTGTTATTTTGAACATACACTCTGAACGTCCCACCAAAACTTGTTGAAATTTTATTAACCACTGGGATTCTGAAAATGTATCACTATCCGAACACCTCGCTTTTACGGAGTTGAGAAAAGTGAGATTCCATATTCAGTGTTGTAGGTACTGGGATAGTAAGGGGTATTTATTTTGGAAATTTGAGACTTTGTGAGGATTTTCCAACATCAAGTAGACAGGAGAAACAATTTTCATTTTGAGACGTTAGATTTAAGGGAAATTCTTGGAAGAAGGTCTTAACCCCCAAATCGACCTCCCACTGTACCCCTGGCTCCATGAAGAACAGAATATTTCCCCCTCTGAGCTAAGGCCCCAAGTAGTCACATATCGTTGAGTGATTTTCGAATGTAGGGAGATATTTCACAGATAGGCTGGTTGGTTCTTATTGATTGGGTGCAGCTGAGTTTGGATTTTTTTCAATTAGACCTCTTTGCTTTCCTTGGATAAACAGAAAAGAGACATGACTTGAATAATTGAGTCAGTTTTCAACGTTGATTTCTATTCATATTTTCAAAAGTTATAAAGAGGTAGAAGTTGGGAACAGTTTATTGTAAAAGGCCATTTGGAGTTTTTATGAACGCTTTTATGCTAAAGGAAGCACCTGCATTCATGATGTTGGAAAAATAGAAAATTATTCTAAGCTTATGCTTTATTTGCTCTGAGGCAGTGTATTGAATTGCATTGATAAAATTTCGTTAACGCATCAACATTGATGTCTCTAGGGGCTGAACGCTGAACTGTTTTACAAGAACGTTGATGAGAAGAGCTATATATCTCTAGTTCCAACGTCTGCACACACCGGAGATGGTATGGGTGATCTAATGGCATTGATATGTAAGCTTACCCAAACAAGACTAGCTAAACATTTGGCATATTCTGAAGAGCTTCAGAGTACCGTTATGGAGGTATGTTGTGAAATTTAGCCATGGTAGTACACTGTTTCCGAGCCAAGATTGTAGAGTTATTGAACTATATTGTTGAATTAAATTCATAAGAATAACACTTTCTTTCTCTATTGGTACTATTCATAGGTTGCGTTCATAATATCGAAGTACTTAATGGACATGAGTAATATTGATGGAAAGGCGTGAGATGGTTTCATCTATCAAGCTTGTGTGATATGTTAAGTGACGCTTGAAGAACATACAAATTTATTACTCGATTCAACACTTAGCATTAAAGATAGTCTAAGCGTTACGTTGTGCTTCATATTTTTGTGAANACTACACCGATATTCTCCCGAAGCTAATTGGAATTAAGAGGAGGGAGGGTTGTTGAGTTTAAATTGTGATATTCTAAAAAAATTGACTAGACTGACTTGAAGACCAGGGTGCAAGATCCACTCCACTGCATTATAAGTAGTTTACTGTATGTACGATGAGCGAGTTGGCATAGTGGTTAGAGTGCATGCCTCCCATGCGGAAGGTCTACGGTTCGAGCCCGACTCGATGCCCTAACTGAACGCTTGCTCACTGTTCACCCAGCAGCAAATGGGTACCCAGTGGGAACACTGGGGAGATAAAGACGGTGAGGAAAGGAACTTGCCACCCTACCTCACATGCCGATGGCTCAGCATAAGTGTCCTCTCTAACAGGCACTCCCCTACGTACGAAAATATACGGGACTACCTTTACTTACTTAATGTATGTTAGCAACGTTATACAATTTGGTGTTACAGCAGTGGTTTTCTACCATTTTCTTTGAGCGGGACCGCAAGGAAATATTTCAGGGGCACAGGAAGCCCATGTTTAAGTGTCTACACAGGAGAGGTAACAATTATTGTCGATGATAGCATTTGTGTAACTTCTAGACGGAGGCCCTGAAATCTGCTGGCGGGACCCTTGTTGACAATCACTGATGTATGTCATATTCTGTGATGTTATTTATTTTCATTCAAAGAAAACTTATTTATACTGGGTTACAATTCAGTAGCCTGATTTACAATTGGCCCTGTGAAGAAAGAAAACCTAATTACATAAAAGATGTTTAAAATAGTATGATCTACATATGTATAAATAATTGCAACTGCAATAAAAAATAAACTAAAAGAAGACACAGATAACCCTTGCTATTGATCTTAGAACTTTCAGAGATGACTTGAAGCAATGAATAGAGGGCGCTAGTTTTGTTCTTATATCAAGATTGTTCCACACTTTTGCTCCACGAAAAGCAAAGGATTTTTGCCCATATGATGTTTTTATACGGGGTTACATCTCATTTGGTTACAATATGTACCTGTACTGTATTTGCTCTTAATATTCAACAGGTAAAGGCACTGCCAGGACTTGGAACCACGGTTGATGCAATTTTGGTGAATGGTAAACTCAAGGAAGGGGACACTATTGTGACAGGTGGAATCGAAGGGCCAATTATCACTCAGATCAGAGCCATCCTTACTCCGCAGCCTCTCAGGGAACTGCGTGTCAAAGTAAGTTTTTACAATGAATTTGTCTTAAAATTATGGTTCGAGTTATTTGTTGCATTTTCTACATAGTAACGTTTTGTTCGCAAAAATTAGTAAAGTAGAGCAAATGTCCCCTTTTTAGTTCTTCATTTTCAGTTCATTTTTTCATTTCATTTTCATTTGATTTTAGGAAGGTGACCCTTCAGAAATTGCTGTTTTCCAAGAGGGCCCTTCATTTACGTTACAGTTTAATAAATAGAAGCTAAACAAATAAAAATAATTTCGTAAGTAAAAGTATAAAATCAAATATAAGATCAAAGAACTGAGAATTACCCCAGGAATCTAGGTACTAGTTTTAACCCCTTCCTTAACTCAATTCCTTTTGGTTTTGGTTTTTAAGAGATATTGCAAGTTAAGTAGCCCTATTTTCCTTGCGTAACACCAAGTCTTCACCGAGCTTATGCTTGACACTCGATTCTTCTTGATTGCATTTCTGCGTAACACTCAAGTCTTCACTGAGTTTATGCGTGACACTCGATTCTTCTTGATTGCATTTCTGCGTAACACTCAAGTCTTCACTGCGTTTATGCGTGAAACTCGATTCTTCTTGATTGCATTTCTGCGTAACACTCAAGTCTTCATCGAGTTTATGCGTGACACTCGATTCTTCTTGATTGCATTTCTGCGTAACACTCAAGTTTNTTCATTGAGTTTATGCATGACACTCGATTGATTCTTCTTGATTTCTGCATGAAACTTGATTACTCCTGCCGATAATATAGTACTGTTCTTAATTTCTCAGAGTAATTACATTCAGCACAAGGAGTTACATGGAGCTCAAGGATGCAAAATCACTGGTAAAGATTTAGAAAAAGTCATGGCAGGAGCCCCCCTTTTTGTTGCTGAGCATCACGATGAAATCGATGTTCTGAAGGTAGTAACGTAATATTTTTCGTGGCATATTCGGGTGATGCAGGTAGCATAGGATGTGTAAATTTTGAACGCGTTGAGCCACTGCACATAAAAGAATGAAAAAAGGCAGAATTGGAAGAATGTTAGATGAAATGTAGATGAAACGTAGACAAGAATAGTATTTATCCTTTCTAAAAGTAGGGAAGTAACGAAAGTAATCAACATAAAAGAGAAACGAAAGGAGAGAGGGATATGAAAGGAAATACTTAAAGAGGAATAATGGAATTAGCAGTTACATGACAGAAAGAGCAATTTTAATTTGAAAAGGAATTTTGATATGATATGAAATGCAAGGGGGGACTATTTAGATATAAATTACCAGTTAAATTGTAAGAAAATTTACTAATGTACCTTGACATAACAGAAGTTTGTCATTGCAGGATGAAGTAACTGAGATCATGCGATCAAGTTTGAAGGCAATCAAAGTGTCTGATCGTGGCGTTTATGTGCAAGCTTCAACACTTGGATCTTTGGAGGCTCTTTTAGAATTCCTGAAAACCTCAAAAATTCCGGTATTGTCTATTTTTGAGAACTTTTACATGTTTCGCAATTTCGTAGTTTTATTCAGTTTCTTAATTTTATCTAAGTAATTTTTTCATATTCATGGCTCCTGTATAGGAGCATTTCTTGACGTAACTGATAATCGATCACCACGCCTTATTTCTGTGAATTTTGACGGATACAGCATGGAAGTAGAAAAATTTGAGAAAAGGCTTTAAATAATTATACAAGGACGGAAAAAACAAGAACAGGTTTAATACTAAAATATATAGAGCAGTACGCTATTTTGCCATGAAAATTGGGTGTAAATAGTACTAACAATGAATGGAAATAAAATGAGGGGTTTGTAAAAAAAGTCAGTTTCCTTAAAATTAATAAAGGGGAGTCCTCATAAGGTCCGGGGGGGTTGGAAAAAATCGAAAAATTAATAAGCGGGGGGGGACGTTTATTTGGCACCTGAGAATAGTGTTTCTGATTATTTAATTTAGACGTCGTGCTTTACTCGCGCTTTACTCGCGCCTTACTCGCGCTTTACTCGCGCTTTACTCGACTCGAATCAATTGCAATTAAGATTGACAAAAGCGCGACTGAAGCTCATGAGAGAAATTCAATTTGATTCAGACGTCGAGCTTTCGTCGTACCAATTTCTCAGAAACGAAGTATCAAGTTAACGGTTATGGTTCATCAAGCTACGAGGCTTCACTTCCAAATGAAACGAAGACACAAAGAAGTTTATTGGAATGCTTATTTGCACTAACTTTGGGAGAAATTCGCCAGGGCACCTATTTTCTACGAACCTATGCAAGCTACGTTTTCGCTAAGCTTCCATTTTAAGGTTTGTTTGGCCGAGAGGACAGATAGGGCACATGTACCACGCACTGTAGCATAGATATAGACTCTCTTTGCAGCCTACTGGGTCACACCGTTTTGTTTAAGAGAGTAACCCTCAAAGCAGCCCTACCATTTTCTTGAGTGTTTTTTGCAATGTTTGTATTTTGGGTCAGT
This sequence comes from Cassiopea xamachana, assembly GCA_900291935.2. Lineage (NCBI taxonomy): Eukaryota > Metazoa > Cnidaria > Scyphozoa > Rhizostomeae > Cassiopeidae > Cassiopea > Cassiopea xamachana. Next base: position 16,194,135 of record OLMO02000001.1, on the reverse strand, counting down.
TGAGCTTTGGCGCCTAGAATCAATCTATTGCACATGCGCAAACTGATATAATTTGCGGACTGCATGAGATTGTAATTGATTCTAGTTGAGTGAAGCGCGATTAAAACACGACATCTAAGTCCAAGCCGTGCTTTGGCCGTGTATCACGGCCACCTCACTCGAACTCTGTATTTAACTCCAGTCAATTAAAAGTTCATGAACCGATACAATTTATACGTCGTGCTACAGTCGAGCCATAGTCGAACCAATCTACTCTTAGAAATTTTCAAGGTTAAATAATTGATTCGAGTCGAGTAAAGCGCGAGTAAAGCACGATGTCTCAATCAACCCTAAGCTTTTATTGTGAGTCAGTTAACACCTAATTAATTTTGAATCTAAGGGATTTTTCCCCTCAAATCATACCTTACTTTTTTCAAAAGCTTCCTTATTTTCTACTTTTTTCTATTATTCTTTGCAAATTATTTTCGTCAAATCTTTCTTATAACTAAATCTTAGTTTTTTCCGGTGCTCCTGAATTCCAAGCCCTTAAACCTGAAGTGCCTTCATTTTCGACATGCGCATTGTTTAGTAGTTTCTTATTGGGCATTATTTGTTTCCTTCCAGTACTCAGGTGTGAATGTTGGACCAGTTCATAAACGTGATGTCATGAAAACATCTGTCATGCTTGAACACGAGCCACTGTGAGTTTCCTACATTGCATTTGAATGTCTCACAATCTTCATTCACGTTCTGAAACTTCAAACATCTATGTCAAAAATTGTGTTAATTTTCAATTCTGTTTATTCCGTGATACTTCCAATCATCTTTTCCAACGATTTCGGGATCAGAACAGAGATCATCTGTAATCCCCTTCTTGGCTTTGTTTGACTTCTCAATGGAACACCTAGGACTTTTCAAAGAAGCATTGCTTTTTAGTATAACTCAGCTCATCTTGCCTGTTTTATTTATGCTTTGAGCTTATCAGTTAGTGCTTCCATTGAAATGAGCAGACATTGACATGCTCCTTTACCAACATCACTATTTGAATTATATTGCAAATTGCAGTATAAAATATATTAAATGAAATGAATTGATGAATTTTAATGAATTTAATATCAAATTATATTATAATAAATAGGTTGCAGTTTAGAGATTTTGCATTTTGTTATGCTACTGTTATTAATTTGATACGAATAATTTCAGAACTGTAGGATGCTCTAGAACTCTAAGACTTAGAGTCAAGCAAGCCTTATTGCAGGTTTGATTTTATATCGTCATCAATTTCATAGCTAATGGTAGAAATTTAAATATGATTTTTGCCCAAGGTACGCTGTTGTATTAGCCTTTGATGTCAAAGTTGAAAGAGATGCGCAAGAATTGGCTGACAAAGAAGGGATCAAAATCTTCACTGCTGATATTATTTATCATTTGTTTGATAAATTTACAGCCTACACTGAAGTAAGTCATAAACTGTTATGCTTCTTATAATTTGATATGTTCATTATCGTCCGTTATTTTTATCATTTCATGAATCTTGTTTTTTTATATGATAACTTATTTTTGATACGGTGTTAGCACATTATCGTAGAGGTATGCGAGGGGGATTATCACCCTTTTTGCTCCCTTCTTTGCTTTAATTCGCACTGCAGTCCTCATTGGATTTGAAGACATGAAGCAGAATCGTCGTTTTAAGCCATTGCATCTCAATTTCTTTTGCAAGACCCCTCTAGGAAAGAGAAATATTTCGCACTTCCACTCGCTATAGTTAGGAGCTGTATCTTTAGATTGTGTAAGTTTACCTGTTTCAGGGGTCATACGCGCCCACTGAAGCATTTCATGGTGCCCCCCCACTGTTTGAAAAACTGTGTTTTAAGCTATGTATTTTCATTCTACGTTGGCGTTCTACTCTTTTTTGCTAAAGTCATCACGTCTTTGCTTTGAAATTGAACTTCATATTCTTCTTTTTTAGGATTATAAACAGAAGTTGAAAGATAAATACAAGCACCTGGCAGTTTTTCCTTGCAAGTTGCGTGTGTTGCCCCAACACATTTTCAATTCGAGGTCTCCCATTGTGATTGGGGTGAATGT
>OLMO02000001.1:16180681-16191968 GCA_900291935.2 Cassiopea xamachana | reverse complement strand
TTGAGAGTGGTACACTTCGAGTTGGCACACCAATAACAGTCCCATCAAAAGAGGTTTACATTCTAATATCATTCATCTTTCCTGACAAAATTTGTATTTCGCCTTGGTATAGTTACACGCACTGATTCCCAGTAAGCTAAATGGAGATTCCCATTTAAGCGGAGAAAAGCCTTTAGAGGAGGAGCTCCACATTATTAGCTGGTGCTGCATAACACAGGATGGCAATTGTGCTTTTTGTATGGGAATTTTGATTTCAGTTTTGCATTCGTGCAGCACTGGTTTATGATGGTACATTAGTTCATTTGCTAAACGCTGGTCTAGAGAATAAAATGTCGTCGTAAAATAATGCAATTTCTAGTACCATAATTAATCGATTAACCGCATGGTGCGCATATTATTGCACGTATTGCAAATGCAAAATCTGTAAAAAGTAAAGTCATGTATATATATTTATATACATATATATATATATATATATATATATATATATATATATATATATATATATATATATATATATATATATATATATATATATATATATATATATATATATATATATATATATATATATATATATATATATATATATATATATATATATATATATATATATATAAATACATACATATATATATATATATATATATACATCTTGTGATCATCATTTTCACTCTCTTTTCTTTTCTTTCAACAATTTTGCTGTATTGTAGAGTATGAATATGTAAATAGTTAGTCTTAATTAGTTTCTAAGAGCTATTTAAAACTAACTTTAAAGAATTTCATAATATTACTATTATGTTATTAAATTTTTCCAATATTTGGGGTGCGCTTATTTGGTGGGTGCGTCTGTTTGAGGGAATGCGCTTATCACAAATTTCACAGATAATATTCTTTATCTAAATTGTATCGAAACAAATAGTAAAAAGATAGCGTGTGCTTATTCTAGAATATTCATATATTTGCTCTCCATTATTTCCTGGGGGTGCGATTATTACAAATTTTTGATTGGAAGGGGTGGGCTTATTTGGCGGGTACACATATTTGAAGGGGGTGTAGTAAATCGAATAATTATGATATTCGCAACACCCAGCCAATATGAATCGCAGGTCTTTTGAGTTGCATCTTCAGAAATAGCAAAAATTTACGGGGGTAGCCCTTTTTATCATGCACTTTCCATCTTTTTAGTTCTGCGATATAGGAATAGTGACTGGAATCGAGGCTAACCATAAGACAATGGAGAAAGCGTCAACTGGACAAGAGGTCTGTGTAAAAATTGAGACAGTTGGTGATGCGCCAAAAATGTATGGAAGACATTTTACTCACGAAGATTTGCTCATGAGCAAGGTTTGTTATTGTTGTATCGTTGCATTGATCTGATTGTGTTCATTTTATGGGTTAGCACTTACTTGGGGTTGATCTCCATACAGTTGGCAGAAACATCCTTTTCAGAATTAGGAACCAGTCTCTCCTTCAGAAGGAAACTTGAGTTGCCTGTCTCATGGAACTGACTTACTTGTGAACGAAGCTTGTCATTTAAAATCATTTGCTTGAATTTTTTATCACTATTATATGAATTAAACTAATTTCCTCCACAAGTGGTGGTAATCCCTGTTGAATAGAACTCATGGCCCTGAGGGAATTGACAATGTTGTTAGTTTCTCATCTTCTAGCTGCTCTCAATTTCTTAGCTGACAGCAGCAAGACTTTGGCTACCATGATGGAGAATATCTGGTTTTTGTCATTGATTCTTATTCCGAATAATAATAATAATAATATTATATATATATATATATGTATGTATTCATTGCATAGCTAACCCGCCACTTCATACATGAGAAGTGGTCAGTCCTTAGATGTTCACTGTATTTTCCCCCTTTTATCTCCTGTATTTATCTCTTTTGTTCAGATATCTCGTGAATCAATTGATGCCCTGAAGGACTATTTCAGAGACGAAATGAGCAAAACAGATTGGCAGTTGATTATTGAAATGAAAAAGACATTTGAAATCATATGAAAAGCTAGCTGCAATTTTAAAGATACTTTAAATAGATGCTTGCTATTGAAATATAAGTATCGTGTAGAAGCGACTTCAGTTTCACTTCGTTGAGTTATGTTAGGTTAGAAAATATTTGGTTGAAATTGAATACGTTTATGTTGAGTATAAAATATATTTCCAGGTATGCTGATCGCATGATTAGTTATGCTTCAAAAGCTCCCTCACTTCATTTAATCAATCTTGTTTCATAGGTCAGTAAATTGAAATCAGAGTTTTATAAATTATTATTTAGCATAAACTTGGCTATAGCACTGTTTGTGTTGACCAGATTGGGTGCTTCTGTTACGTTACTGCTACCTGAAAGTTATTACTCAAAGAAAAGATGTTTGATAGTTTGTTTTTTGCAAGTGGACAGCATATGAAAAGTGGTCCCTACAGTTTCATAGCCAAGGTGATGAAACCTTACCTGTAATTGATTCAGGGATATCACACAAGAATATATAAAACATCCTTTGAATTACTACTTTTACTATATTCACTCTTAAAAACAACTAAATAAATAGTCCACGCTTTTATGAAAACAACGATATTATACAATGCTATCTGTAAGCCAACAGCTTTTTCTTAATCTTTGCTTTATTCAACACGTCATTAACTACTTTCTTTTTGTACTTCCCCCAATCTTTTACTTTCTCAACTTGTAGTTTTGCATCCTCCGCTTGGGATTTTGTTTCGTTCATGGCGGCAACTTTTGACAACGTAAAAAAGTCAGCTGTATTCAGAAACAATTTTTTATCAACCAATATACACTCAGTTCCTTCACTGACAACTGTTATATCTGGAGTCATACTCTTTGCGTAATAGTCTTGCAGCGAAGGATTCAAATTCGTTAAGGCAGCTGCTTTTCTTGTCATGGTTTCCAGTCCATATATGTCTCTAATTTTTAAAGAGCCAACCTGAAAGAACGCTTGTTTCCCTGTATTTCTACTCATCGAGGTTGTGACCGATGTGTGTGTAGATAGCACGTCATCGCACTGGTTCTGCGATGCGACCAATGAAGTGTCGGAGTTGTTTACTGTTATCAGAGGGAGGCTCAGCTCAACTTCAACCTAGAGTAAATGAAAGAAAGCTGTTGAATCCGGGATGAATTTTTCAGTGCGTGAGCTGTTAGAAAATGGTGTGTTTACAAGTGTTTGATAGGACTAATCCTTTATTATCAAAATTACTCGCCAAACACTGTAAAATTTACTTCTAAAGCCTAACGCACACAGCAGGATTCTTGTCGCTGAGGACGAAAATTTTTGTCGCCGGCGACGAAAATTTACTGTGTGCAGGAACCACATATCAAGATTTTTGTCGCTGATGACGATCTTGAATATTATATATGCTAGAAATTTTTTTTCGTCACTGACCACAGAAGACAAGATATTTGTTGCCAGCGACAAAAATCGTGCTGTTTGCGCTAGGCTTACGATTTGTAAAACTACTGGACTTTTTCTCAATAATCTATTTCATTGGTTCCCGGTCCACCCCTTGTTCTCCTGCACCCTTAGGGAAATTTTGCTCTGATCGTGCACCCCAAATAGAATATACTTCTTTGACTAAGGCCACAGTAGAGGAACAAATGGATCAATTTCCTATCAAAAAGACGGAGACTTCTAGCAACCCTTGGAAAGTATCACACTCCTTGTTGAGAATCCTTGATCTATTTTCACCTGCTTGATTTAGCTGCTCTTCGTGAGAGCTCAGGATCCAGAAAGCAAGAAGCTACAAAATTACTAATTTTCGACTTTTAAATTGCAAGTTATTTTGATGTTTTGTCCTTCAGAAAGTGGTAGAACGCTTGTTTTCATAGAAAACAAGGAACTGTTTTGGAAAAAAGCTGCTTGCTGGACGCTGAGGATAACCTGGAAAGCAACATTAATAATTGAGACATTTTTCCTCGAATTTCATATTCCCGAATACCTTTGACTTGAGCATATACTCCTCAAGGATTGACAATAAAATAGATCGGAAGGTTAACATTTCTTGCTGGAGCGGAACCCCTAGGAAACTTCATTGACTCGAGGAACCCTTGATCTCATAGCTGCACAGGAAAGTTAAAATCATCAGAATCGATTAGAGCCTATCAGAGCATTTGTTTAACTTACAGCGGAACCACTGGGATGTACTCAGTACCGTCGAGGGGGGTAGCCGGGGTAAACCTCCGAGGCCCGGGCCTCAAGGGGGCCCATGAAAATTTTGCTATTGCAAAATAATATTCAACAAGCCGTTTGTTGGATGTTCATTCGTTAGCTCTCTAAGGACTTCTTTGCTTGTCAGGTTTGTTCTAATACTTAGCGCTTGATTTATTGTTTCATCAATCTCTTCCTCAGGGCAGGGCCTGTTTCTTCCATTCCAGATTTGACTAAATGTCCTGGGGACACATATTGTTTTATGATTCACTTGTCAAAAAGTGATTGTATCGCAGTTTTTTATCAGAAAATGACGCTACTTTCAATACATAATGCAATCGGTAATTACAATGAATAGAAATTGTGAAATGCCAATTTCACATGTTAGTTTAGCAATATTGTGAGCACTAATATACATTAACATGGAGCAATTTGAAGATTGCATTATGGAATACTAATGTTTTATAAGAGTTTTGAATTGATTTGCATTTGTTGTAGCCTCCTCTTGCCCCTGTGCTACTACTCCTACACAGGGGCCCGTGCTGTTTATAGCCCCAGGGCCCGAGCTGGCTCTCGACGGGCCTGGATGTACTGGCAGAATACTGGTTGAGAAGCATTGTAATAGATATAAGGCTAGTTTCAACATCTAAAATGCAGCAAAAATTGATAATCAGAGTTTTAATGTAAATAATATTGGTAGCATTTACTCTTAGCTAGATAGATTTATTGGAACGTAGAATGTAAATGCGCCCATCACAACAGTATCTTAGTCTTCTGCATAACCTGGCAACACTCTTACCAGCTCTCCTTTTTGGCATACTATTTTGGATCACATTAATGGACCTACATACTATTACCATACAGTGAATATTCCTCTCGGTTCTACCGCGGAAACTAGTACTTTGATACTTTCTGAGGTGAGTAATTAACTCCTTACATTTGAAGATGAAGATCCAGGTCTTTTCTCTCTTGTTAAATCAGATTCTTTTCTACCAAATACCAACTCGCCGAGCGTAGGAATGTCCTGCTTCTTTTTGCGTCTTTTCAGTTTTGGTTTTCTTAGCTTTGCTTGGGTCACTAAAATGAATAAATTAGCATTACTCTTGAAAATTCCTATACATCTTCAGATACTTGTCCCCGCTTACCTGGGACCTCTGATAACTTGAAGATTCCGCTAAGGGGGACCAATTTTTAAGGTCTTGGACTTATCCAAAATGTTACATAATTATTCCTTGAAATCAGGAGTGTCAAACTCTTTGGCCCAGAGGCCACATAAAGCATAATATAATGTCATGTGGGCCGGGTAGGCTGACGTTGTACGAGGTGCTGTCATGACTAGGTAATAGGACTTGAGAACATGTATAACTCATTGCATTTTTCCCATCTGGTACACTAGACGATGGCTAAGATCTGGGAAAAGGCACCTCCGCAATGCCAGCTAGTGCAAGCGAGGAAAATATCTCTAGGTTTCAGCTGATTCAAAATTCCTTCGGATGGCCACATCTTGGAGGTCCGCATCTGGTCCGCGGGCTGTATGTTTGACAACCCAGCTTTACATCAAGCGTTGATTTCTTGAAATGCGATTCCATATACAAAACTAAACGGCTTCATAAAACGCGAAGGGAAAATATCTTTGGTGGACAGATGCATATAAAAAAAGTCATAAATGGGCACGTTAAAATGCGCATGTACTCAAAAAGTTTTAAGGTGACATGTGACCACTTACATGGTCCTCTGCTTAAGTGGGACTACAACTGTATTTATCAATGTGTCCCAGTTATCGAGAGCACCACTTCACTAGGACTACCGCTAACTGAGACTTGTTTCAGATTCCCATTAGGAGTCCCCGTTATCAGGAGCCTACTCTACCTCTAACCAAGGTCGCGTTTTAGAGTCTGAGTTCTACTTGGGGTTAGGTTCTAATTAAAAGTACTGTTTTACTTTACATGAGATACACTGTCGCACCTATAGCCCAACCTATAGCCAAGGTGCCATGTTATGGTAAATTTCACGAGCATCGTCTGAGTTCAGGGGTAGCATCAGAAGTTTCTAGAGAGGGCTTTATCCATAGGCACTAACTTTTTATTTTCTCTGGGAAGAGGACTCAAATTAGAAAATTTAGAAATTGCCTACTGCAAGACACTTTGGAATTATATACTGTAAAGTATAGTTCACTGAAGACAACAAAATAAAAAGTTATGCAAGCGAGCAGAACAGATATATAGATGTATAACAGAAGTGTTAATATAGTATCATTATCACAGCTCTTTGGTTTCTGTGATTTGGTCAGTCAAAAGTGTTTCGTATCACAATTTTTTAGGGGTAGCTCATTCGGTGGCTATAGCTATACCCCATGCCACACCTCTCCGTGATGTCACTCTCTGTAAGTAGAAAGGCAGCTAAGAATTATCGACTGTTGGTTACCTGATAAATGTAAATTCTTTGGTGGCATTTCGTGATCTAGTGAACTTCGTCGTAACTCCTCTTCCCACTAGGAGGAAAATGTATGGTTATTCAAAGCTGTGCTTGCCCCCTTCTTTGTGAAATCGCTACCAGAGCAAATGTAACTAAAGCAAGTTTGCTGAAGTAACTAGACAAATGGCCATAGAAACTAAACCGGACTGCTAGCTACCAGAGCTGCATCCGGGCCTACATGAAGCACTGCCGAGCATGCCCATCCATTTGGAGACCCAGCACCCAGGGATGAAACTTAAGGGAGGCATGGGTGTGACTTCTTCCCCCAAACCTAAAAATTTGCCATTTCGCAGGGCAAAAACGCTAGTACAATGTATTCCTGCAGGGCAACTTAAGCCCTGTCCACTCTACACAAACTAACCTAGATTCACCCCAGATTTCAACCAACCCAGCTTAGATTTTCATAGTGTGGACACAACTAACCTAGGTTAGCCAAAGGTTAGTTTAGCCCTGCTTCGGAGATGGGTTAGACCTAGGTTTGCCCCAGGCTAGATGTGAAAAGTGGAGTGTGAACACAAACCTGGGGCTAATGGCGGCTTCAGTTATTTGATCATTACTTTTGAGTGCTTTTCTGAGTGTAAATTGTGCTTGTGTATGTATATATATTGATATATTGATATAAATCAGCAGCGGCATAGTGACGTTCTCAATTCTTTTCAAAAGCTCAATTCTTCTATATTCTTTCAAGTACAGCATTGCAAGCTTTGTTATCATTGCTATTTTAAAAAAAATACATGATATACAAGTGTTAATACCGTACACGTTGTTCTCAGCTATATTTGATTGAAATTTGTAACGAGGATTCAGAATAACATCCCTCCTGTACATGCGTAGATTCTCTTAACCTAGGTTCGCCCCAAGTTTCTGTCCATACTGTAAGTTAGGTAACTTCAGTGTGGACGCAACTTGGGCTCTCCCCAGATTAAACTAACCTAGGGCGAACCTAGGTTAGTTTGTGTAGTGTGGACACGGCATTACTGGACCCAGGACCATTGGTCAACTACTGTTACTAAAAAACAGGTCACAGAGAAAAAGTTTTTGCAAGACAACCTCTCACACTCCCCAAAAATTTACTGAAGCTACGTCCCTGCCAGCACCCACTTCGAAAATAGGGTGGGGGTTGGGGGGGCCGTAAGATACATCACATTTGCAAATACTGTAGAGTGAACGATGATAAATACCTTTTCAGAGCCTCGTAGGAAGACTGAGACATCATTGTGTAGTAGTCTAGCATCTACAAAGATAGAAGTATCTGCTCTGAAAATCTGTCATGTTTCCCTTATATGAGCCGGAGAAAGACATGTTTTCACAAGATCTACTCATTGCCACTAGCATCGTCAATACCAATAAACTCGGGCTTCCTTTTTACCCATTTATTGAGCACTTCAAAATTGTGTTCAACTCTGTGATACCTGTTCTTGTTTAAGGTTCTGAGAGCATTACGGCTCTAGCGCCACTTTCAGGCTGGACAAGCATGGCTAATGTACCTTTCAAACCAATTTCAAACACTCAAATTGTATGTAGGCTATGGTCGATTATTGCTGTTTCCTAGCAACAAGTGCAACAAAAGGCAACTGTTTGAGCAGCTCCAGTAACATTCTTCACTACAGAAAACATAAGTAGTAACTTTCAGCTTTTTGTACCTTTTCTTGAATATTCAAGCAAAGAAAGATAATCGAATTCATTGTATCATTCGCTTTATCAATCTCTTATTTGAATAACTGCCTTTTGCTTATTATCAAATGATGTCAATACTAGAAGGTGTTCTAGCGTGGCCTTACCGTCGATGCACTTTTGAACATCTTCACTAGATTCTGTTGTTGTTGTGCTTAGGGCTATAGACGGTATACGTATTCTTGGTAGGAAGCTCTTTCGGGGTAGTGGAACACCAGTATGATCGATTTTGTATTTTTGAAGCAGCTTGCAAGTGCCCTACGAAAGGAAACGATGGTATCAAATAGACCAATATGGTAATTATTTCTTTCACAGTCATGTTTTGCACCTTCAAATTGATGGAAACGGTGCACATGTAAATCAAAAAGGCAAACTATGCATTTAAATACAGCTACATATGCAAATGCATTGGGTGTGTTTTTGCGTGTGTGATTTTGCGTGTGTGTATGTGATTTTGCACGCTTGTTTTTGCATGTTTATTTTAGCATGTGTGCTTTGGGGTGTATGTTTATGTTTGTTCGTTTTGAGTGTGTTTTTGCGTGTGCGTTGTTGAGCGTGTGTGTTTGTCTATGCATGATAGTGTGCAAGTTTGCCTCTGTGTCGTTTCTGGGTGATTGTAGCTATGCATGTGTTCATAGAATTCTACTGATTTCTTCTACTTCATGGTAGTCATGACTAAGCAATGGATTTCTAAGAATGTCTCACAAATTCATGCGCTGTTTAACAATTTCCTACCGATTTGATTACGTAGAAGTACGGAGATTCATCTATGTTCTTCATTATGACTGTGTCTTTGCTGTAAAGAAAACAAAATATTTAACTATAAATTCATGCATTGCTTGTCATTTTCTAAAAACATATCACTATGAAAGTGCGTTGTAAAATGGATCAAAGTTGTAGGTACTTTGGAGTAAGCTGTATTTTCGTGAAAAAACACTGTCCAAGAACTCTGTCATAGTTGAAGCTAGCTGGCTTCAATAAGGCCATATGTCTGGTTCATTGTCATGGACTTAGATTTCTTTCTGGAAAGTACATAAGGAAATTAATTAACATTACTTCACATTTAAAGTTGATGTCATTCCAAAGCGCAAATTTCGAATTTGTCTTTCTCGTAAGATAAGGTTAAAGTGATAAAATCTTTGGCAATGAAATATGCACTTACGGAAAATATTTGGTTGTTAATGCATCTGGTGTGATGGAATCCAGTGGGTAAGTTTCAAAAAGCTCCAGAGAACTAGGGTGAAATTTTGAGACGTGTTATGGTCAGTTTGATAATTGTCACGAATGTTTCTGAATAATTGCAATTAATTGCGTCAGACACCAATACGTGCCCTAAACATTGTTGGCAACAGTTGAAAGGAGGAAAAAATATATTGGAACACAATTCAGGCTCTTTCTTGGAGGTCAGCACTAGCTACAGACCCGTAGCCATGGGGTGGCATGGGGTGGCATGACCAATGCCAGCAGGATGCCAGCTTTTACCCCCTGGGAATGCTTTTACAATATTTTATTATTGCCTTTTCTTTTTAGCTAAGAAGCGATCTCTAGAAAGTCTTGTTGAGCCCAACCTTGGTCTTTGTGACATACGAGAAAGTCCAACCTTCTCCTGCACATAGATTTAATTGTAATAACATAAAGTATGAAGTAAGCTCTCAGATTTTGTGCCACATGATTCCTCCAGGACAATTTTGCCATCCCTGAAACCAGTGGCGTAATGGAGACACTTAGGAATTTAGTATGACGGAGCCCATGTGTAGCGAATAAACAAAGATGGATGATGAATTCAGTGTTATGCTAGTGACAACGGATAGTCAAGCTTTTGGGATGGCATAAGGAAGCCAAAAAATTCGTTGGGGGCCCCTTTGCTCCGGTATATTCCGTGTAAAACTCTCGCCGGAGGCACGCTAGTAGCTCCTAAGGTGTACAGCAACGTTGGGGTACACCTGAGGTGCAAAGATTGAAAGAACCGCACTCCGAGATTTCCATTTTCTTACGCCAGTATGCCAGAAGACTATAATTTAAGGCTGTATCCACGCCGCTGCGCAGACAGGAAAGCTAACTCCACGCCGGAGATATTTGGGCCTAAGTGCATGGAATGCGCCTTGGCCCTTGTTGGTCTGGGGCCTTAGTTTTTGAACTAAGGTGCCCTGAAACGTTTGTTTTGCCCCTGCCTGAAACACAGGCCTGGATACGGGCTTGAGTTACCATTTTGCATCAAAGTAAAATTATTCACTAGATAGCTCCAGAGATTAAGCAACCAGAGACTAGAATTCAACCTTTAGGCGAAGTAGCATGATTTAAGTTGTATTGAATCCAAATATGTTTGATAATTCTCACCGCAGAAAAACGATATTTGAATCTTCAGTGCCAGATTTGACATGCAGCATTTCCATTACATCCTAAAATGTGATGTTTTATTTCTTTACACAAAATAATTTTCAGCTATTATCCTTACTTTTGGGAGGCAAGGCTAACTGCGTCTTGAAAGACACATAAAGCAGGAGCAATTTACGCAGTAGAATAAACGTATTGTTTTATTGGCAGCTGATTCACCTCCAATAAAAAATATTAGGCTCAAACTTTTACCTCTTTTTCCATCACTAGTACCTCAACAAAAGATTTGGCAATGAGGCTGTACCCCTTTGGATTGCCTGACTGCAGATCATCAAGCTGTGAAAATCAATAATTTAATATGACAAATTGAAAATTAGAACACTTGAACTTTCATATGACAATTCAAAAAATCGAAAAAGTCAAAGCCTCTCAAAAACCAATTGAAAGCAAGTTTTTACCATACTATTCTATATTGCACTATTCTCTATTATACCTTACTACATTATTACTATATTAGACTACACTATACAATACTATACTATACTATACTATACTATACTATACTATACTATACTATACTATACTATACTATACTATACTATACTATATTTTACTATACTATACTATACTA
>OLMO02000001.1:16158185-16175384 GCA_900291935.2 Cassiopea xamachana | reverse complement strand
ATGCTATTCTATACTATACTTTACTATACTATACTATTCTATACTATACTATACTATACTTTATTATACTATACTATACTATACTATATTATACTAAGCTGTATTATACGTTACTGCGCTATACTTTGCTGTAGATTGCTGCAATAGAGTGTATTCTTTTGCACTTTTCGATGGTAGAATGACAGGCACATTTTTCTCCATTGGAAAAAAGACTTTTTAGATAACCGTTACCAGATAGATAACAGCATGATACCCTAAAAAGTGTTTTGCTAAATCTCTGGTTATAACTGCGTACAGCCAATTATTTTGGTTTTACCAAATGCTACCTACATCAGTAGTATATCCTTGCTGTACTTCTTCAAAATATTGCTTTCTAATTTCCACAGTTAACTCGATTGTTTTAACCTTGTTGACTGAAAAAGAAATTAAAACTGTAGATTAGGACTGGAAAATGTGCTAGTGAAAAGCTACAGACGTGATTAGGAAATTCAAAAAACATTGTACGAAAAGAGAGTGGTTGGATTGTCTCATAGGAAAATAAATTTCAAACTATTTTGTTTCATCCAAATTGTGTAAAAAACAATTTAGTTGGGAAGGAGTAAAAAAGAGCATATAATTTGCACATTATCAGCAATGTGATTGTAACAGACAAAGTTGTCCCAGCTTTATTTATTCATTTTAAAGAGAATTGCAAATGAGTCTTGGCTCAAAATTGTAGAGCATATGTTATAGGATGGTAAAATCCTGAGCAGATTTAATATTTAAACTTCTTGGAAGTGTTAACTAGGAGGGAGAACCAGTCTAGAATTTACCAAAAAGTCAGCAAAAATTGCCTTATATCAGCAAAAGGAAGTAAAATTGAAGCATAAAGGTATAGTATCTCTGCTGTGGAGATGCTAGAATCCTTTACCTTTTCCTCTCAGAATATGATACAAACGAATAGGGAGTCGTCCTTGTAAGCTGAGCACACGCCCTTTTTCATAACTATAGGATGCAAAAAACAATTCAATGAATGCTTTGAAAGATTTCCATCTTGACAGCGAAAAATAACTAGCAAGAGTAATTGTAGGTCTGAAAATATGTGCTGATTACAAATGGAAAGATCAGTTTTTGAAAGCGTATTGAGTTCCATTTCAGTGCAACGCAACGCCATCAACCAAGAACTGGTTGCAAAAGATAGGGGCTGAACCAAAAGGGGCGACAGGGCCATGTCCCCTCCCAACCGGTAATATTTCCAATATCAAACAATATCGTTAAGAAATTTCCCACATGAAAAAGACAATAGAATGAATCAGATAGCCCCCCAAAGTTTAGCTCTGGACCCGCCCCTGACGCAAAGGACTTACGATGTGCATCATTTCTTGGGTTACCTCTTAATGGTTTTTTCTTTTGGCTCTTTCAGCTCTCTGGGTTCATTAGTTTCTTATAAACAGCTATTAATAAAATTTCAAACGACATTAATTCAAACCATGGCATGACTTACCATTCATACCCAATTACTTGTGCTACGTCATATTCTCTTTCGACTGGAAAATTTGACAGTACCCCCAGCTTTCTGCAAAGCCGTTGAACCTGTTGAAAGTAAACAGTATCATAGTTTAGCTCCATGAATAGCAGAAAGCTCATATCTTGAGTAATTGCTAGCTAATGTCTTATCAATCAGGTAGAAGTAACCTTCAATGGGGTGCAACAACAATGCTATTGATTACTATTGAAAACTTTTTGCTTACTTTATGGAGTAATTTACCCAAAGGTGCATTCAGGGGGAAAGTGAGAATAATTAACAAACTGCACACTATGTAAGTCTCAGGCTTTTCCAGTCAGTGCAAACAAGTTAAAGCTGAGTAACTCTGTTCAATTCATTTATAGATCCCAAATTAGTGTTGTCATGTGCTTTTGGGAAGAAGTTTGCTTTACTTCCATGCTTGGCACATTGAGCTTACAATCATTTCAAAATATTTGCACAGTTGCATAAAGCTTTTGCAAGATTGCAGCCTATGCCTCTCAAAATAATGCTGGTGAATGCGGATATTGAATGACAATTGATACCATGTATGCAACATAATGACACCACCTTCTCAAAAATGCAGAAGCAAAAACATTGGAAGCATATGGTAAGGGGCACCCTTAAAGATAGAATAGGCTTTACTTTTGACATTTTCATAGCAGATGGGGCCCGTATGATTCAGTCCCCCTCTTACTTCTTGCAAGGAAGAGGCTCAGCCTCCTCTTTCTTCGGGCAGTTTGAAATAGTAGGGATAAAGGGACTTTGGAAGGTTCTTATGTACACATCATTGGCTGAAACTACCATTTCTTATCTAGAATGGGCGTATCTATCCTGCCGTTTTGTATCTAGAATGGGCGTGCCTAAACAACCGTTTTCAATCTAGAATAGGCATATCTACCCTAGAGTTTTCTATCAAGAATGGGCGTATCTACCCTACAGTTTTCTATCTAGAACGGGCGTGTCTACCCAGCTGTTTTGTCTTCAAAAAGAAAGTCTCTCTAAAACATTTCTCAAGGACGTATCTCCAGTTCTACGACATTTTCCAAGGAGTGAGACCCCCTGACCCCCGTCTTTTGCCTCCTCTTCATAAAACTTGGTCCTGCAAAACCTGCAAGCAAAGCCAATTGAGCCTCTTCTTTCTACTTTATTTGGCTCCACAGCCCTGCAAACACCCCGCGCACCTCCTTTGCACCTACAGCTCCTATGTCTATGCAACTTCTTACTGAGGAAAAGGGCAAGCAAAGAGCAGGGCATTCACAAGGACAATTGAGGCAATACAGGTACGTTGGAAGAAATCACATCTTCCGAAAAGTGATCACAGAGTGAACAGTTACTCCTTGCCTAATTTGACTTTGTTCTTGACTTCTTGAGACGGATAAATGGAATGCGGCAAGTGATTCCATTTACCTTCAAACACAAAATGTGGCAATAAGTCTAGCTAAGCTGATTGTAGGGAATACACATGCTCCGCATAAAGCATGTGAACGTGGTTATATATTCATAGTTATTTTCATGCATTTTAGAATATGTAAAGTGTTTCATTTTGCTCTCGATGGCATCAGTGAATCCTACCTTTACAATATCTTCATTGGTTCGGAGTGTTGGAAGTTTCCGCAGAATTTGCTGCAGTTCATCTGAAATCTAAAAAGTGAAAATATATTATCATTTCTACTCAGCAAAATATTATCCTGTGGGTTTTTAATCTTGCTACATGCCTGCCTTGATTCGACTTATAATCAAGAAATATAGCATTGCATTGCATTTCCTGAACCCCAATGTGTTTCATGCTCCTGAGTGTAGGTTTTCAAACTTACAGTACATTGAATTAAATTAACTGTTTATACACTATAGTAGTTGCACATTGCATCGGGTGTTATTGTTGTATTGAGCTGACTTCATTTTTTGAATCGCATATCTTGAATGCTATAGTCTCTTGGATCAAATACCATTCCTGCTATAAGTCTAGTTTTGCTATGCTCCCCAATACACATATGTGTGCTTGTGAATGCGTATAGGCCAGGGGTGATTTCTAGGGGGGACTCAGGGGGGCGTAGCCCCCCTTGTTAAAATGTCTGCTCATTTTGGGGCTCAGATCCCCTAAACTCTTGCATTGGCTTGGCTTTTCAGAGTTTATTGGCCTTGCTTCCAAAGTGCTATTATCAATTGCGCTCTGCTATATGGCTACTGAGGCATTTCTTATTGTTGACTGTACTATATCAGTATTAAACTAAGTTATCATGTTTCCTTCTTTGAAAACATGGGCGTGGTTGTAGCTGGGCCATACCCAAACAATGGGCGTGGTTGTGCCTAGAGCCCCCCTTGTTAATATTTTTAGACATCACCACTGGTATAGGCCCTGCATTCTTGTAACTTTAACAAAGATCAATACATAAATCGAACAACGTGCAAACAGTAGATTACCCTGGGCTTGCTTTTAGGCACATTGATTCTTTCTGGTTTCTTTTTTGAAATTCCTTGCTTTGCGGCACCATTATTTTTACAGTACCAATCTTTTGGTGATGATGCGGATCCACTCCACGTGTATGCTGATGCTGTCTCAAAGTCAACTCTAGAATTGAATTGTTATCTTTAGCAAGCATTTGCTGAACTCTAAGCCTTTTTCTTGATAAATATCGTGGTTTATCAATATGCAGCTATTCTGTTCTTACCAGTGACATGGCCAGGGCCATAAGTGTGGGGGGAGGGCAAAAATGAAAATTTTTTAGCCACACCCTTGTAGAATTTGGCCAACCCATCTTATAAAATTGTAACTTTAATTGAGAAAAGACCGGCCAAATCCCAGTGGTTCAGGCACACACTCAGAACACCAGCTCCTTTTTGTGTTTTGTGGACTCACAGAGCTTGCTGATATTGATGTTGATTAATCATCTTCAAGAACTTCTTTGAATATTTGCTACTGCCCTTGCTCCTACCAATCTTCTTGTCGATTTTAAAGAAATCCCAAGAACCATTTTGCCAAGAAAGTGGGGGGAGGGCAAATGGCCCCCATACTCCTACCTTGTGGCCACGCCACTGGTTCTAACTCACTATTCGCTCTTATTCAATATCAGCTCCAAGGAAGCCCTTTATCTATGATGCAATCATGGGTTGCATCTGAATATTCCATGAGTTGCATGACGTCATGAGACATTTATCTGTTAGATCTCTGATCCCACCTTCCCACGTTTCCTTCTAACTCGCAAAATAACGAATTCAATGGTCGGTTATCCTTAATAGGTTAATATATGGTTTAGTTTCAACAGGGTTTCTTGTTCCACAAAGCCCAATTTTATTTAACAACCAATATTGATAGCTATAATTCTTCTATCCCTGGTAGATATTTTTTTGGCTCACTCTTCGTGCGTTCCTGCAACTCAGAATTTGCTAACACTGCAAATTCCGTGTTTCCTCGTATTGGTGAAGCCCTCTATTAAATACTACCGTCAAATGTAGGCCGCCAATGCGGAATGGGTACGTGAGACAATCATGGCTGGATTAGGATTATTCATTACACCATATCTGTCTTCCTAGAGGGAACTTTAATAATTGAAAAAATGGTGGCCATAAAAACTAGCATAGCGCCCGATAGATACAGAGGAATAGATTCAAAAATTGCTTTTTCATTTTGGCCCCCCTTTCGACCAAGCTCTCAAGGGGACCCTTAGCTAGTATGTGTAGCGTTTTGCGGTACCTGGGTGATGGTTACACTTCTGTGCCTGGAGGCTAACCTTGCGCCTAGGCCTATTGTAGACTGACAATATAAACGATTTTCTGCTGGTCTATCTTGTATTGCAAACCGAAGAAGACTAACTTAGATCATTAAACACAGAGTACTTAATAATAATCACACAGTATATGATATGTGACATACATTTGACAGATACAACACATTGCCGGGAAAGGGTGTTTACTGCACACAACAGCACGCCACATGAACGCAAGATTGGCACAGACAACATGACAGCTAAAGGAACACGCAACTCGACACAAAAATATACTACTTAATGTACAACCACTTCGTTGCATATGCCACTGGCTTTTAGAACATTTCGAAGCACCTTGAACCACGGCGTTTAAAAAAGGAAGTGCGGCATTTGCTTTAAATAGTAAATTTTGTCCAGTATGTTGGCGGTAGAACTTATCCTCGTCTTCAATTTTGATACAATTTATTAGATCTTTCTATGCTAGGAAGAAATGAAAATACCTTTGCCATCGAGTTGCCAACATCATGGAAATGAGAACCATTTTTGCAACTGAACGAAATTTTTCGTACAGCTGAAAAAGAAATGATTTGGGAAAAAGATAAGGAAATTGATTAAATATTTTATAGATATATTAGACATAAGATTTAATGTGGAGACTTAAATTACTGGATAATAGGTCTAGCCATTGAGCAAGGGATCTTTTGATATACAAACCAGAGGGGAATTTTTCCTTCAATCAATGAAGTCTTCCCTTTGCTAACCCATGATACTGAATGTTGCTATTACAACCAAATTCAAGGGCGTGAGTATCCCATCTACACTTCTCAGTACGATACCCCTGTGCACCATTTCCCCATAAGTAGAAACTTTTTAAAAATCTCTACTGCTCTTCAGGTGTACGATTATTCTCGATTCAATTTCTTTGTCAATAGTTTTGTAAGATTGTTGCTATATGATGAACCCGTGCCTCAACATCCATGTATACACAAACAAGCAGAGTTTTGACATGCTAGCAAGACTCGCATTTGTTCATGCAAGATTTAGCATTCAGAGTGCAATACTCTTTTGAGCTTAATTTTAGGGGGGTGGAATTAGCAGGAGGGGTGGATATTTTTCTCGATTTTCATAAAGTGGAGGGGTGGTAATAAAATGACCTACCGGGTAAATCGCAATAACCCTGAAGGAAGTAAAAGAGTCTACGATCCCACCAGATGGTGCTAAGCATAAATTGGATGGAGTGGTAGACAGTGTTCCACCTGAAAAGGGTTGTGAAGTGCTTGATGGAGAATGGACTCATGAATAATGGGATGAAAATTACAGTGAAAATTTTGCTGATAGTGATGATGGACAAATTTTGCTAGAATGGGGGGGGGGGGTCATTACAAAATGCTATGAGAGGTGAAAACTTTCAAAAAGTGCAATATGACCCTCCTACAATTAAGCACAAAAGAGTACTTACCGTTAAATCCTTTTCATTGAACTAGAAAGTAAGGGTGATGTAATTGTTAACAGCAATATATATCATAAAACAAATGTAATATGTTTAACTTCATTAAAATTGAAGAGATTAGTCTGGTGGAAAAATTGTAATTGATAGCAAAAGCTAGGGGTGAATTTAAAATTGTACTCGATAATATAAGCTAGGGGTGAAATATTTGCAAACTCCAGGGGTGTTATCAAAAATCATTAGACATCGCTTACACAAAAAGGCAAGTAAAAATTTTCTGCCGTAAACAATAGGAGATAGAATAGTTTTCCCAAAAATTTCTCCTTGAGGGTAGTACGCTTGCCCTAAAAAGTTGTGCCCAAACCAGAATCATCAAAATAGATTTTTTGCCAGGAAAACACAGAACAGATTGTTTATCCTCCTGCAAAAGTGATGTCCCTGGGTAATTTGGCAATGGTTTGTATAAATTCTTGCTCTGAAACGAAAGGTTCATCCAATCAGCGATGTAGTTCCTTTTTTCTAGTAACAGTAGTTGGTCAAATCATCAAAACGCCCCCCCCCCCAATGGAAAGTGTCTCGGCACATCTCTGCATCCAATAATTGCGTATATTCTCTTATAGGTCATTCATAAAATATAAGTACCAATCATACCATATGGCAGATTGTTCACAAGCCCCCACATCAATGAAATTAAATAGCTGATGGTTCTGCTATTCAGGACCGTAGTGGCTCCAAAAAACGGGCTAGAAAAAGCTGATGAACATAGGCAAATTTTTTATAGGACTTCATTGTTGGAATTTACTGAGGCCAATGCATTGTCAATTTGAGACGATTTATTGACCTTGCTAGGAAAGAAGCAGCTCACATTCATAGGAGCCCGCTGGGAAGTTTTTCTCTGTTCCCGCCAGGCCACAAAATCCCTGCTGCTATTAGTATTTTCCCAAATAACCTTGAATTAGGTGATCAAATACTCAGATAGATTCTGAATAGAATCTAAATACAAGAGGCTGAAATAGATCCCAGCATTTTTAGCTTAAAAGGAATGTTCGAGAGATGTTTGCCTACCTGAAATGTGTCTGTAAACTGCCTAGTTTTCTTAACCATTGCTTGCGTGAGAAGTGGCGCGTACAAAGCACTCTGGGATCCTTGTCTGAATACTTGCAGTTCTTCCTCTCTATTCTGAAAGTCCCGGTCAAGTGCTGCCTCCTCATCGTTTAGGTGATCGCCCTCATTCCATTTTATTCTGATGCCAAATTGTTTATTTAATATCATCTTGAAATCAGATTCTCTTCCTTTATCAAATGAAAGATTAATATCTAGGGTCGACCTGTTGTATTCGTTCTTACTATTCTTCATGGTGGCTCGATGTTTCTGGAAGAGAAACAGCAGAACAACTCTAGATATTAACTTATGGCAAGACGTATTTTTACCGTTGCATGATTTGATCACGGTTGCATGCTACACGTTTTCTTATAAGAAACCACTTTATAAGCAACCTAGCACTAGACAGCCTCAAATTTGGGAAACTTTCACAACTACAAAAAAGAACTATGAAACTTTAGACAAATTGCACATTGAAATCGTTACCTGGCTCGACGTAAAGTTGTACCAAAACAATGCGGATATGACATCGCTTTTGAAGTTAACTCCTACTGTCTCATTTTCAATTTCATTTTCATTTCATTTCACATTTTTAAGGAGGGTGACCCTTCAGTAATAACGGATTTACAAGGGGCCCTCCGTCTACACTATACTTACATATTTACCACAAAAAGAATAATAATTACAAAATATGAAGCCTAATTGCAATGTTTAAAAAGTCTAATTACAAATCGTAAAATACCATAATATACAATTTAAAACGGTTGTGATAATCTGTAAATACACTGACGCCGGCTAAATTAGGCACTTAAAGGCTTTAACTGAAGTAGTTTGTTTGGCCTCAGTTGAAAGGCCACTCCAACATTTTGCACCTCTGAATGAAAAAACATTTTTGTCCGTTACCAGAACTTTTTAAGGCAGCCTCAAATTAGTATTTATATTCCGAAGACTGCGTGTGGCATTAACGGTGTTTTTAGTAAAAATATCGCAAAGGCATTGGGAGCAATGTTTTTTAAGCATTTAAAGGCTGCTAGATTTACTTGTCTATTAATCAACTCTTCAATTGTTTTCCAACCTAAACTAAGGTTTGCTAGGAGCATCAAAATGACTGTTGGTCACGATGCGTGCAGCTCTGTTTTGGAGCCTCTGCAATTGTAAGATGTCAGTGGAATTGCAACAGCCCCAAACAGAGCAGCAGTATTGGAAGTAAGGCTCAACAATACTAGTATAGAGAGATTTTACAATTGCCTCAGGGAGAAAATGCTTGGCATGCTTTAGAAAGCCAATTGCACGAGAAGCTTTTTCAGTGACTGATTTTATCTGATTCTTCCATGTCAGATTTTCGTCTATTTGAACACCTAGTTACATAGAATTGCACATAACTTTTATATGTTTCTCACGAATAGAAGGTTGTAAGGCTTGGTTTGAAGTCGTGAGATACTTCTTCTTATGTTTCGTGGTTATTAACATAGAGCGAGGTTTAGCTACATTAAGAGATAGCTTATTCCCCTGCAACCACCTATCGAGCCTCCGAAGTTCATCATCTTGTCTGTTATATTCGCGTTCTGCATACGCTTTCATAGGAGTTTAGGTCGCTATATAAAGAAACTTTTCGAACTAAAATATGGCCTAAAATTAAAATTAAAATTAAGAAAATATTAGTATCAGGCCTTGAGCTAGGTTTCTTATAAAAAATTTTTAGTGAAATTTTTATTGCGTCATGCCTATAGAAGCTGGTCAGTTAGTCCGTCCCAAAAAAACCCTTCGGTCAGTCCGTCCTAAAAACATTTTAGTTGGTCCCAAGACATATTTTTCGGTTCTTTTCTTAGACAAAAGTCAGTCGAATACAATAGCAAAACAAAGAAAGAGAAAATGAACCTAGTTGTGTATTTACCAGTGCGTGTGGGATTGGTACTCCTCTCACTATTTTGGTAAGTTGCTATGTTCTCGGTAAAAGGGAAGATTGTCGGCAAAATTGAATTAATGGTCGGTAAAACAGTAAAAATTTTCGCCAGAATCGTGAAGATGGTTGGCAAAATGTAAATTATTTTTTCTTCGATAAATCCACCCTTACATATCCTCACTGAAAAGCTTCAATTTGCACCCCTAGATTTTGTATGTGCCAAATAGAGCATGGAATGGAACAAAAATATACCCGGTACTTGTTCCTGAATATGGTGCATCTCAAAAGTAACATATTCCAGAAGTACTGTCAACAAACATGATTTTGGCAAAGGGGATTTTGAGATTTACGTATGAGATACAATACATTGCCTAGCCTTTACGTTATGAAACAAACATCCTTAACAGTTACATTTGCATTACGAAAAAATAGTAAGTTCAATAATGCTTTTCATAAAAGCTATACCCGCATCTCATAACACTGCTTTGAAATTTTTTAATCTGATTTCAGACAAAATGTAGATTGATGGAATGCTTCTCACAAAAACATGGAAGTCAAAACTAATTAGAGGCACTAAACAAATGCTGGAAATGAACAGAGGGAATGAAAACAACAGCAGTTTACTGTCGATATCTGGAATTCCAAAATATGACATCGGTGTTACTTTACTGGCAATTTCTCAGTTGTCATGGTTTCAGATTCCTGTTTGTTTGATAGAAATATTGCAAATATTAACTGCTAATAATCGCATGTAAAAAAGGAGAAGTTTGTTATACCTTTACCCAGTAGTTGGGAAATTTCGGAACAGCAACAGTATGAGTGTTCTGGTATCTTCTTCTGTTTGAGTTACGATATCACGTTGTAAAGTTCGTGCCAAATCACATGGCTACCTTCCTTGTCTGTATTCCTAAATCTTACTCGTTCAATACCTGTTATACGTAACTTCTACTTCGCTCTACTCCAGTGAATTCACGATTCAGACTTGACAGCGTCGTTTTATGATAGCATGCGAATGCACCAATGGAAAATAAAAGTTAATGTAACTGAGAGTGTCTGATGATCATGTAACCACGGCTACGATAAAAGCCTTATTATGTCATTAAAAAGCAGATGGTGTTATCGCTATCAGATATTTCTCGCTCCAAAGATCTTTTTGATATTCTACAATAATCCTTTTTGAAAGTAAACACTGTCTCTCAAAGGATTGCTCTACTGCCTTCTTTTGTCCTAGACAATAATAGGTTATTTCTATCGAGACCACTAATGATATGCATATACCTCGAAGTAATTTGTGGTCGAAAGCGAGACAGAAACTCTTGTTTTTGCGCATCAAGACTTGTTTATTTTCTCGTTTTCAGGGCGGATGCACGAGTATATTGGCAACATGCAGCAATGATTTCTCTCCAACTGCACCTGCCGTCTATTTTGTTGTTTTTATTCTTTGCTATTAAAGCAACACTAATAGCTTGTTCTAACCTACGGGCAGTAACGCCTTTGGAGCAAAGTTTCTGTGCGACTCAACATTAGAGTTTTGGAACAAAGTGGTAATGTTTCCAGCAAAGAGGGAAATATCTTTCTATCTTCCTCAACAATAGTCCAGCTGCTGACAACCAAAAACACTTAGATTAGTGCATTTTAATGATGAAAGCGTGAAACTTGGCAGGATGTTTATTGACCAAAATTGGAACAAAGTCTGATATCGTGCCAATGGATATTTTCCCTCAGAACTGCACATGTCTGCATGAAAACGAGGTTTGCATTGTATGCATACCTGGTAATCGTATGTTTTGGATTTTCGTTGGAGACACATTATTTTATCAAGTACAATATAAAAAGCTAGCTATCTATTATAAATCTAACGCCAAACCTGTCTGCATGAAAACGATGCTGCCACACTCAAAAAAAATGGTACAAACGGGAAATTTTACCAGTTATATTCATTTTCAAGTCACGAAATGGTTCTAACAGGTTTCCAGTGATTCAGATCTATCAACTATGGATTTGGGTCTCTGTACCTGGACATGCGGAAAAAATGGATGTAAGGGGTGTCACAACCCCATTTTTTGCTTAAGCGGTAAGCTTTTCTTTGATGTGTCACTATGCGCTGGCTTGGGGAGTAGTCATAATGTATGGTCTTTGTGGGGGCTGAGGAAAAAGTATTATGCACCCTCATATAGATTTTATCGCAACATTTGCTAAAGTCAAATGTCTTTTACCCTTCCAAAGGAAGAAAGGAAAATAATTACTACACTGATAAACTATGTTATTTGAAACTAAGTTTTTCAATCTTAGGAACACAGGCATTTTATATATTTCTTTTGCTAACATTCTTAGCGTGAATGGGTTTGGGATAGAACATGATATAAGAAAATACCTTATTATGCTTACTAAGTTACTGTGACTGTGAGAAACTCCAATTCTATGGATACACCCATAATTCTTTTGAAAATGATGTGATAGTGACAAGCCAATGCTATATATTTGACGTTCTAGCATTTGTACTTCAATGTGGTTTCTCAACAAAGCCAAAAGGGGCATATACTCTCGCAAAAGCGGCACATGATAGCAATGGAGAATGAGACATTTTCTGCAACATTTCTACATATCCCTTTCTATGATGTCACTTCCAGAAAGCTCACAAATATGGGCGTGAAACTCCCAAAGAACAATCAGTTAATCCTTGCTTTGACAAAAAACCGTCCCATGACAATTTATGAGAAATAATCACATGCTATGTAATGCAATAGCAAAAGGACAAGTAGTGATGGCACTACCGGGAGGGCTTTGGGGAGGCTATAGTCCTTCCTCAATTTCATCAAGCCCCCTGTCGGCACCTAAATTTCTATGCACTATCGGTACTTTCAAGAAATATATATAACCTTTTCTCTTTTGTTAGTTTTTTCAGCCAATACGATAGGTTTTTTCTGTGAAATTTCTTTGACACTTTGGCAGCACTAGCCCCCCAGCAATTTTTCTCTGGCCCCACCACCAATGAGGACAAGAACATAGTAGCAAAAACTGACATCAGGGGAGACCAGAAACTCAGTTCAGTCCACCATTCAAGTAATAGTTTAATGTGAACCTTGTTCACCACTTTCACAGGACATGACAGCGAGTTCAAAAGTAATTTGCAATCGTCCAATCAAATTATAGTTGGAAACTAGACCACATCTTGCCAGGCCTTCCCTACAAACCAATTGTAGCCGTACTACATAATTTACATGGTTTTAAGCGCAGTACAAGAGTGACAGGGACTCATTTATTCAGGGGCCCCTAGAATTCTTCAATCTATGGGCCCCGCACAAAGCTTTCCCATCTGTGAACAATATGCACGTGACAGAATTCCCTTTTGACGTTGCTTAAGGGGCCCAAGTAAACCTTTGTCCAAAGATCCCAATAGACGCAAATGTGCCCCTGATTCAGGGAATATCTGCGTTGGTGCTTAGCTTGTGTTAAAATCTTCAGTCCTTGTCACATCTTCAGTCCACATGTTAATACAGGCATTAATGTAGACTTTTGAAAATTCCCGCTCCACAAGAAAGGGGAGTTCTGGAGTCTGGTGACGATGATGCTTTGCGGTGGTACATTTAGAGAAGCTTCTTGTAAGAATGCAGGAGTAGAAAAACCTTTAAATGAAGATGTAAAGTAAAATAACAAGAAAGATTAATTTATATTTTGCACGAAAGTGTCATTTTGGTACAATTTTATTACAATGTTATGTAAGGATTCTGGCAAATTGGCTGGAAAAAGTGTGGATGAAGACAATTGTGTTTTTTGTTTAAAAGTCCTAATTTTCTCTAACGTTGAGGGTATTTTTGGAATTTAGATGCCAAAAACATGAGTTGTATTGAAGGAAAATGTAGAGATTTCTGATAACTATGTTACATCCTATAGCCTTTTGACGTTTTAAACTTTTAATATGCATAACTTAGAATCTCCACAGTTTCTAATGAACATAATTTTCATCAATTAACATCGTTTTAAAAATTCTTCAATAGCTGCAGTAACTTTTGTCAACTTATATCAAGCTTTGGACTTTTAATTGCTTGTAATTAAGTTGACTTTCACGCAATATTGACAAAAGAATCAGCAAACTTAACAAAATCAAACAATGTTTAGAAATTTAGCTTTTGGGCAAAGCTATGTCCGAAAGTTGTGTGGTCCGACAAATACGAAATCAGTACTTAGTCATTCGATGTATCATGTCTTGCATGAATGTAGGCAGAGTTTAGGGCCAGTATACTAACAGGGAATCCCCTGTTAGAGAGGAAATCACCATATGAGGTAGGGCTGCCAGGCCATTTCCTCTCCACCTTTTTCTCCCCAGTGTTGCCAACAGGTACTTGTTCGCTCCAGGATGGACAGTGAACGAGCATTCAGTGAAGGCTCGAGTGTGGCTAATGCCACTCGATGTTTCGCATTAGAGGCAAGCGCTCTTGCTTCACCTATGCAACCACACTAATGCACTCCCAATAGAAATCAGAAAAAAAACTTGACATCTACATGAAATCATATAGCTTTTGGGATACTTGCATTAGGGTATAGTACATGTTGTTTAGTGCTATGGTAAGGTGCGCAGTGCATGTGTTTAATTGCGAAGCAGGAAGTAGAGAAAATAAACAATTGCTCCCATAGACCTTGAGTACTTAAATTATCAACCATAAAACCTGCCGAAAGATGAAAATACTCTGAGTTAACTTCACATATAATTAAATGCCTTGTATATCTGACGGATCCTTTTTTCAGATTGCTGGTGCCATTCCTGCAAAAAAGACAGATATAACTCTTAGAATGAATGCACTATTTTGTGCTTAACTTTAGGGGGGAGACATTTTCATTTTGCAATTTTCACCTCCATAGCATTTAGTG
This sequence comes from Cassiopea xamachana, assembly GCA_900291935.2. Classification (NCBI taxonomy): domain Eukaryota; kingdom Metazoa; phylum Cnidaria; class Scyphozoa; order Rhizostomeae; family Cassiopeidae; genus Cassiopea; species Cassiopea xamachana. The sequence continues at coordinate 16,160,853 of OLMO02000001.1, read as the reverse complement.
AACCACCATTCTGCCAAAATGTGACATTGTCACCCAACCCCCTATTTTATCTTCAACCCTACAATAATAGGCTTTCTAACATTTCTCAGAACAAAAATCGTCTATTGCTAGACAACTCTTTCCGCGAACAACAATTAAATGTCTGCAATGTCTAAATTAAATTGTCACTCATCGTTGAAAGTGTCAAAAGGAATTCACGCTATAAAATTGTTGTACGGTCTTCAATAGTAAATACATGTGTGAAAGCAAATATCCGCCTCTGGCCCACCTTTTCGTTTTCACCTCCCTCCTTTTTAAGGATTTATTCATGATTTTCCCGATAGGTCATTTTACTATGACCCCCCTTTATGAAAATCTAGAAAAATGTCCACACCCTGCTAATTCGTCCCCCCTACAATTATGCGTGAAAGAGTAGATGCTGCGCGTAATCAAGCTATCAGAATGGATGGTATGCACTGAAGCAATATGACTTGTTTGGAGAGAACGATCAAAGATGAAAGGAATTAAAATGTTGATTAACACACAAAGTTCTCGAATATTTGTTTAAAGTCATCAAGTATATGAAATATTTTTTACTCCTAGCCTAGCAACATAATCATTAAGGTCATCATCATTCACGTGTATGAAAGACGCTAGATCATTACTTCTACCAGATCAGATTCTCTAATAGAACATAGAATGTCAATCTATGTGAGGTGAACAACTGAAAGATATAGCTTGAAACAACAGATCAAACCATAGTCAATAACTATGATCAAACAAACGTCAATAACCCAACAGTGATGCACTGAGTGCCTGTAGTTATACCTAAAGTTCAAATAATTTACAATTTTTTATACAAATAACGTTTATTAAAATACTAAAGTTGAGAAATGATGAAATTAAAGAATGATTTAAGAATAGTGCAAAGCTCAAACTTCATTAAGACTTAAAATTTTTTGTGTATTCGAGCTATAACTGCTTGTAGATTAACTTTTGCACTTTCAATACATTATTTATTAATTTGTTCAACTTCTGTTATGCTTTATGGTAAAGGAATACATCAATAAAGATTTGAATATATTCTTTTATTTTTTGGAGCAGTTACGCCTTTAGTACTTAAGGGTAATTCAATAATCATCTTAGGCTCAAAACTAGAACAATTTTAAAATGTTGGGTATTCTTGTAAAAGAAATGTGTGTGGAAGCTAACCCTTGAAATCTAAACTATTAGTTACCTACCTGAACCTTCAGTCACAACAAGCTCAATATTTGCATATGCATCTCCCTTCAAGTTTTCCGCTTTGCATACGTAGGTTCCTGAATCATGGATTGTTGCCTTTCGTATGGAATATTTGAGGCCTTTCGTTTCAGAATTTGGAGCTTTAACAGGCAACAAGCTATGTCTGGTAGCTGCAAAATGAATTGATTTAATTTATTTCATTTTGTAGAACAGCATTTGAAGTACGCAAAAGTAATATATTGAAATATACGCCAATTAACTGGAGGACCACTCAGACGGGGGACTAATCAGATTCCTTTTTTGCAAACAACATCAACATGAACATTTTGCAACTATTTTGGCGCTTTATGTATACAAATTTGGGAGGCAGCAAACTAGACTTCTGAATAAAAATAAATTTAAAAGCACAATCTGTTCTCTCTCTTATTCTGAATTCTACTACGCATATCCCCACAGGATATGTTATATAACAAATCGGACTGAACGTGAAATTCTAGATTCGTAACAGTTGTGAAATGGCCTATTCCCCACTCTTGGAAAGTACTTCTCAATTCAAGTTAGAGAGACGAATATACAGCAGTCAGATGATGGCCCTGTAAGCATTTCATCTATTCACACATTTTCTTGTACTTTGCTATTTGTGTATAGTCTCCTTCATTCATTTGAAATTCTTCCACTTTTTACACATCCTTCGCTTGTTCGTAATCACCACTTTTCTGCTACTAGTATTTTTATATGATTCTCTTATGATGAACATTCATATGACGTTATGTCATGGATTATATTGTCACTAAAGATGACTTAATGAGCTGCAATTTTTTTGTCACATTTCAACTCCACTTTGTAATCAATTCTGATGAATATAATCAAAGGCAAACACTCACGATCAGCTTGGTCTTTTTGTTTCCGAATGAGCACAAAAGGAAGAGGACGCCCTTCAGCAAGGCAACTAAATGATACATCATCTCCTGCAGAAACTTCAACGGTGCCAGTTGGTGACATTTTTATGTTCTTTGGAGCATCTAAAATGTTGAAAAATGATAATAGAATACATGGATAAAAAAATAATGAATGTACTATTCAAAGGAAGCTTTATGATATAAAATAATTGTAACTGAATGTAAGACGAATGAAGAGGTGATGGATATGTTGAAGATGCAGAGATCTCTGATTGATGTTATCAGAAAAAAGAAGCTAAATACTTCGGGCCTATGGTAAGACAATATGGGCTACAGAAATTGTTGTTAGAGGGGAAAATTTATGGGGAAAAGGGGGGAAAAGGAAAGCAAAGAATTACAAGGGTAGAAAACAACAGACAAGAATTGAGATCCACAACAGCCTACCTGCCGGGAGAAGACGGTGCAATATGATGATGATGGTGATGATGATGGTGGTTGTGATGATGATGATGATGATGCAGATGATGATGATGATGATGATGATGATG
>OLMO02000001.1:16139472-16158085 GCA_900291935.2 Cassiopea xamachana | reverse complement strand
CAAGTATTTTGTGGATAAAACCTTAAGGTAGACAAAACTAGGTGCTTGAGTCTCCACGATTTCACAAAATATTTGCTTCTTATATAGGTGCAAATAATTTTCATGGATCTCTTATATTTGTCAGAAGTTGAGTTGACACATTGTGTTCTCACAAAGAACAGTCATTTCAGCTCATACATTGAAGAGTGGTGACCAAAGTCATAAGTTGAGCAACAAACCGTTGCTTCTAGATTTCATCGACTGGGAGACTACGGCTAGAATGTGTTAGAACTGGATGACATGTGCTACCTGTTTTGGAATATACTCGGATTAGAATAAGGAAAAGTTCTTAGAAAACACTAAGCTTCCATTGCATCCATGCATAGTTTTCATTACCAACTATTTAGCAGACTGAAAGTTTATCCTAATAGTGCGTTTAATAGCTTATTACATAAGAATTAGCTATTTCAATAACTGAGGATGTCATTAACTTACCGCATACTTTTTCCATATTTCTATAATTTTGAACTTCAGTATATCCTTCAGGACAACTTCCATTTTTGGGTGTAAAATCTGAGAAAAAAGTAGCCATTTTTCAGAGCAAACTATTGAAGGGGACGTCCAAGGATCTACTTGATGCAGCCGCTTGGTCTAGGGACAACAATACCACTCGGAGAAAAGCAATTAGTTGCATGGCTCTTCAAGTCAAGAAAATTCAATTCTACAGTTTTTAAAACAAAATATTTTTGCAATAACAGCAGGAAATCAATTTTTGATAGTATTTCATTTCGAATTGTATACGGTGGCGTAATCAGCAGGTCTCATTGAAAACCAACATTATGGAGAATGTGCTACACGATGTTCATCTTAAGCCTTAAGAAGGACTGAGTCCATCTTGAAAAAAAGTTATCCTTACTTCATCCTTTTTGTAATAATTTTTGCATTGTAAGACGGTAATTGCCTCAAATTTACCGACAAATGTGAGCTTTTACAGACAAAAGCTAAGCAAATGACAGGTCTTCAAGCAGTAGAAAATAGTCATATGACAGGTTTTAAAGCAGTAGAAAATAGTCATATGACAGGTTTTCAGGCAGTAGAAAATAATCATATGACAGGTTTTAAAGCAGTAGAAAATCAAAAACAATTATCATAGTTCTCATGGGCGTAGAAGGACGTCAAATTTGGGGGGCAGGGCTGTAAACTTTCTGTAAACTGTCGGCCCGAATTTCCTATTGTTCTTTCACAAAATTTGCCCGATTGAAACGGATTTCTGCCCAACTTGGGGGGGCTGTAGCTCACCTGCCCCCGCCTCCTACGCTTATGATAGTTTTAATATAACCATTATTGTGTTCAAAAGTTTCATTTTCTCCATAATTAAAAACCATCAACACCATAGTTATTACGAAGAATACAAACTTTGTCATTATTTTATTACCCTCTTCATAAGTGCCTACAAAGCCTTCCTCATCATAATCATTCAGGGTTGATTTATACGTCGCACTTAACTCGACTCGAATCAATTATACAAGTGATTCGATTCAAGTGCGACTCAAAGCGGTCAATTGCTTTATACGTCGCACTTAACTCTACTCGAATCAATTGCATGGTTGATTTCAGCAAGGGCGCCTGTCACGAAGGCTCAATTGGAATGAACATTCCAGGGCGTAGCCAAAAATTTTCATTTATGTCCCCCACTTAAATAGCCCTGGTCATGCCCCCGATCACAATTGCCTAGTCTGGGCTGTTATTGTCCTTGTAAGTCTTTAAAGTTAAGAAACAAAAGAAGCATTTAAGGCTGGATTTGACCAAATATTAAGAAACAACCAGGCTGAAGCCAGATAGTTTGTTTCTCATAAAAAAACATGTAACAGGATGCCTCCTCTTTCTATGCTGGCTTAACCCCTTTCGATCATGTCTTGTCACCTTTGATCAAAACTGATGCTTCTCTTTGGTCATAGCTTTTAACCAACCGCAAGAAAATTTGAGTTGCAAGAAATAGTTCTTGCAATCTATTTCATGCAATGGTTAATCGACTGACTTACCGACGCAGTCAGGCATTCTTTTCACACCAAAGTCTCCACCATTGCATATCCACATAAATTTGATGAACGGATGATTGCTGTTGATTACGTCAAATGTTTTGCTTTCCGGACACTGAGCAGAGCACAAGGAACCGGTTCCAACAGAGAAGCAGCTATTATGGATAAAGTTATCTCCACCAGGAATTGAATCAAAATTGCAATTTAACACTAAAAGAACAAATGAATTAACAAGAAAAATGTTTGATAATTTTATTGCTCAACAGTTTTTGGCGGTTCACTTACGACATGGTATTAGCTAATTGCTTTCGTATTTGGTTGAATGGTCGATTGATTGATTGATTGATTGATTGATTGATTGATTGACCACTGATGGATTGATTGATTGATTATATGATCAATAGATAGATTAATTGAATGGATTGATTCATCAATTAATAGACTGAGTTATTGGTTGAACGATTAGTAGAGTGATGGATTGATTAATTGATTCTTTGATTGATTGAATGATGGAGTAACTAATAGATAAATTGATTGAGTTGCTGACTTAATGATTGGTAGAGTAATGGAATGAGAGATTGAATGATTGATTTATTAATTGAACTAATTGACTGACAGAATCATTGCCAAGCTGAAAATTTCATTGATTGGAAAAATTCATTGATGTAAACATGGACATCACTAGGAGGAGTATTGAGTCGATGAGTATAAAGTGAACGAGATGCTTCACTATACCCCCAAAGGGTTTTTCCCAAGATAAAAATGGTGGAGTCCTAAACAATTTTCCAGGGCTTTATCCTTGATCCCTTTCTTCTTTAATCTCAACATCATATCGGCTATTTCAGTCATTGGGTAGGAATGGAGAGAAACAAAATTAGCATGCCCATTCTCATGGATCATACCCCTGGTCTCAAAATTCTCAGCTGGGTGCCAGCAGAGGATCATGATTTGAAAAAGTATCTTATAAGGACTATTATGTAAGATAATGTGAAAATTCTGGAAAAAATTGGGCTAGTAGAATCAGTACACGTTTTTTTAATAGAAAGTCTTTTTCGCCCAGTGCTGAAACTTTCTTCACTTTTTCACAATTCCAGTATCAAAACTTTCCTAACATTTCTTAGCAAAAACTTTCGTGTTCCAATGTTTTGTGCATGCACATTAATAGAAATTGAAAACGCTCCATGTATACTTGCAGTGATGATAAATCTTATTAAATAACAGAAGTTAAACTGGTAGAGGCTACCCAACATAACATACATGACATTTTGTACACAGATAAATCGAAATTTAAATACGTAAACACTGAAAAACTTTCCAAATTTTTAAAAAAATCCAGCACTGAACTTTCTTAACTTTTATGAGCAGCTGAGTACTACTTTCTTATAAACCACTGTCCTATAAAAAACGTGTATTTCTGGTGGAATTTTATGCTACTGCCCGTAACACAGGTTGCCCATGAGCTCACACATAGGTCGATTGAGTGTTTTCATAAATGTATCGAGTGACGTAAATCTTGAAACCACTTACCGTTGAAATATACAGTGAATTTACATAATGCCGTATTTCCACTAGTGTCCACAGCACTATATCTAACATTAAATGATGTTGGATTTCTCATAATGCCATTTTCCCCGATAACATCTATGTTTTGAATTTTCACATTATCTTTGAACGAAGGCTCCTTCCAAGTAACATTGACTTGGGCTCCTCCTTTGCTTACAAATGTTGGTGATACGGGACAGTTCTTAACAACAGGTGGTGTTTTATCTAAAAAAAGATTTTGATTAAAACCATATGATTTTATTGCCATATATTCTGCTATTCACTTGTGATATAGAAGTTATGTGAATATATGAACTTTTATGCAGTATGACCTATGGTAGGTCGAATAACGGAGTATAATTGCCCTCAGTATTCTCAACAGAAAGGGCAAGATCAACAAAATAAGTAGCAGCTTGAGATGAAAGTGTTGCTCTCTCTCTCTCTCTCTCTCTCTCTCTCTCTCTCTCTGCCTATGTAATCAAAAGAGCAGAACAGTGCATTTCATTTTTCAAATATCTAGATATGAAAATAGTAAGCATTCACTATTCTTGTTTTCAACTAAAATATGAAGTAATCTACCATCAACAGATGCATACTTGAACATATATATGGACAAATGCATACATATTAGTGCTCTAAAAGTAAATTGACAGCCAAGAGGGCTCTTTTCGTATTGGAAACTAAGTAACTGTACTCTAAGTAACTGCGCATACCAATCACTCGAACAGTGAAGGAGCAGGCATCTGTTTGATTTATCTCATTTTTGGCTGTATAAGCAACCACAGTCAGTCCAGCAGGAAATTCATACAATGGCCCAACGTCTTTGATGTTTGCTGTGACTTGATCCTGACGTAAATTGGTTTTAAAATATGGAAACTTGTTTCCAAGAGCAAGACGACCTTTGTTGTTTGGCAATGTAAGCTCAATATTGTTTGGACATGTAATTTTTGGAACTGAAAGACAAATTGAAGAAAAATCAAAATGTTCCTCACCGCTGCCACCAATGCAGCAGTTTGCATACAAATAATGAATTTAATAGCAGCTTTTGGTTGTGATGGAGTAGAGTAACTTATAAAAAAGATTAAGCTAGGTAGAGATGTGGTGCAAGTAGTCATAAATAGCAGTATTGCATTAATTAACTTGCAATTTATACTGGAGTTGTAACTTCTATTCTTACTTTTATGTTCTGCTGTATGGCTACTTAAAATGAGTTTAAAATGATTTAAACAACAATTAAGCAGTTTACCTTCCAAATTAGAGCTAAGGCTGTGTTCATAATGTAAGCAAAGGGGGAAGGGGAAATTTCAACCCACTAAAAATGCGCATATCGTTCATTTCCATCATTTATGTGGCAACTTTTGACTATGATGTAACTCCCTCGATGGAAAACACCAGAATAGTGGAGGAATTGTTGAGTCGAGCGTGTCCAGCATTAAGTGGATTGAGAGAGTTTTCAATTCGAAGGACGTAAGGATTTTGACTTCTCTTGATTATTCTTTCGTTAGAAAAGCTTAAGGAATGCGTGAATAATGGTGGTATGCTTGAAGAACAGCAAATACAACAACACGTTGACTAAGCTTCAGTCAAAGATATATTGAACGGCGGCACAAACGTAAGGTAAACATTTCGGCCTAAGGGGGGATCATTTCTCAGACATGCTGCTTCTCAGAGAGTTTGAAGTATCCACATACGATGGAATACGTCATATTTTGGACTCCGAGTAGTGTCACAAAAGCCAAATGAACTTTTGATTAACGTTTTTGTAGTTGCAGAAGTACTACTTGATTCCTACCTTTGAAAATTGAGCGAGTCTTTAGAATTGTTTCAAATTACTGACTCTGATCGATGAAATTCTCGGCTACAACTATATTGATTATTTCATATGCTAGACATTGAATGTAACTAAGAATTTCATCGATCAGAGCCTGTGTTTTGAAATAATTCTAAAGATTTGCTCAATTTTCAAAGTGTAACGCAAGCACAAAACTGGAGGGTATGCCGTACTGGGGCCCTGGGGGAGGGAAAACCTGCCTTTACAATAACTTTAGAGGGGCAAAAGCCTTATCTTGCTATGTAACTTGCTAGGCTAATTATTCAGGTACATGCTTGCTTTATCATCTCTTATTAGACATTGACAACACATTTTCATATTATTTTTGTTGCTGTTGTTGCTTAAAGACGAAAGAAATCTTGCAACCCAGTCAGGGAAGTGCTGTATCCGGCCCTGCTTTCACTCTCGTTAACAACTTCAACAACTTCAAGATCTAATGATACATTTAATGATGGTCCTTAGCGCTAGGTAGAGCACTTCCAACTGCAGTGCGCGGCTCCTTTCGTCACTCAGTATTTTCTACAAATTAAATTGTTTGAAATAAGGGAATATTGCTATTTTTTCTCGCCAGAAAGCTCAAAACACCACAACGACGAGCCCAAGAAATATTGCTAGATTTTTTGCATGCCAAGATAAGATCTGCATGATGATATATCATGCTTACTGCAAAGCTAGAATACCATAGACTTACTTTTTGTGCAAAGAGACTTTGATGGATCATTGTCATACTTTTGAAGATTGCATTTGAACGTTCGCGTTCCAGCCAAAATGAACCCCTCATCACAGTACATGTAGCACTCCTTTCCTTGCGTTGTTCCAACGGAAGAGCAACTATATGGGACTGTGTACCCAAAATTTGGTACTTCCAGTGGAGGACATGGCTTCGCTGAAGTAAATGAGATCNCATGAAAAAAGCCTTTTATGTCAAATGAAGTCAATTAAATCTCAACCTACGATAAAAAGGTATCAAACAGTTTTACTATCTAGCCCTGACATTTCACACAATGTCTGGGCTAGCTACTCAATGAGGTGAAAAAATTCATTGCAAGGTAAAGTACTGCACGCTGCTTGATTTTGAATTACTTTTTCAGTATTATGATGTTGTTGTGCAATGATTCTCAACCTTTTGCTATTTGTTTGTTTGTTTGTTTGTTTGTTTAACGAATCTTTATACAGGATTTTTCTACAGTCATATCATATTTACACTAGGTACATATATATACTGTTATCACAGAAGTCCTGTTAAATAAATTAAAATCAAAAAAAGGAAAGTCGCCCCCAAAGAATATTTTCAGTATATACTAAATATGAAATATAGGCGAAATTATACTATTATAGTATTAATTCGTTATAGCCCCCTACCAAAATGTATGTTTATAATATACACTATTCGTGCATACACAGACCATTTTTAAAGTCCTTGTTTAACTTTATACTAAAATAATTTTTGATCGAGAGATTAAAGAAAAAGCTTTCAAAACAGGATTAGCATGCCTTTATTTCTTTGCGTTTATCAATACTTAGATTTGTCGCCCCCCCCCCGAATCTCATTTTCATCCACAAGGGGACGATTCGCCCCCGTTGAGAACCACTTCTGTAGTGCATTGAAATTTTTGTCATTCTGCAAGTGAAGGAGTTCAATGTCAACAGAAGTAAAGACGGTACCTACATACTAATCGTTATAGTAGAAGTTCTCTTATCGCTGCAATAACAAGGCGTAATGTATCTCCATAGGATTAATAGGTAGGCCTGTAAAAACTTCTGCCTGTAGATGCAAATAGAGCTGAGAGGCAGCCAGAAAATTTATTATTGCTCTTCTAGAGAACATTTTCCAAATAAAAATGGGTTTCTGTCCAAACCGGGGGATCCAGCCCCTGCCACCCCCCTCTCTCGCCATTGTGCATCTCAATAGCCAGCTTAGCTGGTGCAGTTCATTCTCAAATATGCACATAAGTGATTTGTTAACTTACGTTTGCATTCTAGCTTATGTCCACCAACCGTCACGAATCCATTTGCTGTACATTTTGTTTTCTTTGCTGAATCAGCTGCTAGTTCATACCCAGGAGCACACTGCACGGAGCACTCTTCGCCAAAATAATTCTTGCTATTCGTACATCTTTCAGGAAGCAGTCGAATGCTTGTGTCCAGGCCTTGCAATGGTTTGCACTCAACAGCTGCAAGGCAATGACATTTAGACGTAAGACTTGAGATTTTAAACTAAGTGCACCTGGGTACCACTACAGCAAGTGCTTCTCAATTATTTTATGCATAGCCCCCCATGGGAAGAGAACTTTTTTCACCCCCCCCCCACTTACAAGAAATAAGGCCATTATCTATAAAAATTGCATAATTACACCTGCTCATGGAATCGTATGCGCCCCCTTTAGCGTCACATCGCACCCCCGAGGAGTGCGTGCCTCACTATTTGAGAAACGCTGAACGCTGCACTAGAGGCAGAGCTCGAGTGAGGTTGGCCCGCATAGGAACTGGACGAGTGACCCTGATATGTTATGACATAATATGATAACATATTATTTATACACGATTCCACCCTTCAGCTTTTTTTTGCCTTGCATTACCCTTCAAAGAGCCACTCCCTTGCACTTTATAAGTACTACATTTCCTGTAAAGGTTGGGGTCACATGAAATTGTTCTGCGTGACGTATTAGGCGGGCCACGAGTTTAAAATCCCTGCTTAAGATGTTGATACTTGAGTACATTTTACTGCATATCCTTGGTGAAGCACCCTGAACGCTTAGCAAAATTCGTTAGACATGTAGAGCAATGACTGCAGATTGATATGCAAACATGACTAACTTCATTCAAAACATGTTCAAGCAAGATACAAGGCGTGTTTTTGTGATACTAGAAACGTCAGCCAAGGTTTAAGCTTTAGGGTCGTTTTACACTTGGTGGAATACTTCAGAGGAAGCGGAAGATTCCGCCTAAGTGCATGCGTAGATCAATTTTGAATTGGCCTGTTAGCGGAATATTATCGTGGCTGAAAAGTAAAACCCCTTCCAACTTTTCCGTGGCCGAAATTCTTAGATTTGCTTTCCATCACCAACTCCTTGAAAATAGGCAATCCTTCCATGTCCAACATGGCTGCTCAACCCGTATGTGTAGACAGAGAAACGTTATTAAATGTAATGCAGGTAGCTGCTGCTGAAGGAAACGAGCAACTATGATCACTGTTCTTTCGCAATTGAGCCCAGATTTGACGAAAAATGTTGGTGGAAAAGGGTCGGTAGGAGATTCCACTGCTACAAGTAACGAAGCATTCAACATCATCCAGTCGGTCGAATTCGGCGGGAAGTCATTCCTAGTGGAACTGAGAAACTAACCAAGTATTTAGAATATAAAAAACTCAGACCACAAGCAGATAAATGTAAACTCGAATGCTTGGAAACAGTAGGCTCTAACTTTCAACAAAGATGGTGAGTATCAATTTTGGCCCTTTTGTGATGGCAACATGAAATTTTGTATAAAGTCTTTCTTTGTGTGACCTGCATCTACGTAATACAAAGTAAGACTACAATTCATTAACTGCTACTTTTTAGTAACTGTTGTTCCTAAAGTGCCAAAATGGAGGGATTGAACTTCATACAATGTAGCTATATATGATCGATTTTGCGCTAACTGAAGGTCCCTTTCAACTTACACTATGCGTAGCGATATCGTCACGACATCGTCACTAAATCTTCATTCCGCGCGGAAATTTCCACCTAGTGTAAAACGACCCTTAATGTTGTACTTCACAAATATCTTTTTTCTTTTTCTACATTTCTACAGGCTTCTATGGGTGACAGAAAGCCCCAAGTAAGCAAACCCACGACACTATTGCTTTTCATGCGTAAACAAATTGGCAATAACGATGAATAGAAGCAAGACGAAATTGAGTAAAAGATACATACGAATACAACTGGCCTCCTTTTCAGTTTCTTTGCCGACTATATGCTTTTTGTATCCAACTTTGCAAACACAACGATGGCCTCCATATTCATCATAACATACGGATGTTGTTGTGTTGCACTTGTTGGCTCCTTTGCACTCATCAACGTCTGTGAGGTAAGTGAACACCGTGAATGAGAATCTTAAGCTGCCCTAGCTCGTTTAATGTTGAACTAATATACCCCCAAAAGGGCAAAAAGCTCATATCAGGGTAACTCCCTGCTTTTATTTAGAGTGTAAACAGGCTGGATTATTAAGAGGTGTGTTACAATTTACCATTTACATCATTTCTGGGCCAGGGACCGGGGGCACAGGGGGCACGTGCCCCCCACTTTTCAAGGTCTCGGACAGTGGCCATCTTCAAGTAACTTGGTTGCTTTCTTTGAAAGCTTTGAAAATGCAAAAACAAATAGAGAAATACGTTTCAAAAAATTACCAGGGGAGCATGCCCCCCGGACCCCCCTAACTGATTCACAATTAGGACTAGCGCAATATTTACTCTTTCTTAACATGCAAAATGCTTTTTTCTTTCATTCCAGAAAAAGTGCTCAATCTCACTTTCAGAAACCCTGCCAAGGTGCTCCTCAATCTATGTGCCCCCACTTTTACAATGCTTCCTACGTCCCTGACACCATTTCATTTTCACTTCCTGTTCAAACTTTGGGCTTTACTGTTAACCAGCAATATTTTTATTGGGAACATGAGGGTGACACACTGCACAACATGTACGAAATCGTAAAGAAGTTTGACGTGCTGCAGAAGATTCAGCATGCTTTCCATAGCCACATTTAGTCATAATAGTTGATCAAATGGTCAAAACGCCCCCAACGGAAGGTGTCTAGGCACACCCCGGCCCCCTGCCTCCGCCCCGCTACCATCTAGTACTTACAGTTCCCTAATTTTAAAAACTTTTAAAATGCATAGAGAGTTGAAAGTATTACCAAGACATGTTTTGCCATCAACAGCCAACTTGAATCCTGCCCTACAGCCACACTTGAAGCTTCCAGGGGTGTTCAAGCATTTCTGAGTGCATTCATGCTGACCAAGCAGGCACTCGTCTTTATCTGTAGGCATAAGAAATGGATTTCTTATCAGGAAAAATACACTGGCCTAAATAGTTACCAATTGTAGATAAGAGTAAGTTATCGAATTTCGCTAAAGCTTAAATGTGTAGGTACTAAAACTTTGCTGACATAAAATTTATTACCTACACACAAGCTTCATATGCTTTATATGTATACATACATACATACATACATAAATATATATATATATATATACATATATATATATATATATATATATATATATATATATATATATATATACATGCATATATATATACATGTTGATCAACTGGTCAGCTTGACAAATCTACACTGCTCGCGCCCTCCAATAAACGCCTCAATAGCAAAGCTAGTAAACCACACCTTCTTGTAATATATGTATTCGAATTTAATTCCAAGAGCGAGTTGTTTTGACGTTACCGCTATTTGTTGCGCTATGTCGAAAAATGTTTCGCCGGCTTAGGAGTAAATTTGCTTTCAAGAAAATTTTAAAGCAAATTGCACTTTCCACAGGTAGTTCATACTGTACACCCTTAATTACGATGATCCAAGGTGCTCCTAGTGCTGTACTCTATTTTAATTTGTAAAATCTTACCTTGGCATGCAAAATAGTCTCCTTGGTACCCTGTGTTGCATCGGCATTCGTAGTTGCCAGGTGTATTCACACAGTGGGCATTGCTGTAGCTGCATGGGTTGCGATGGTGAGATGAGCATTCATCATAATCTGCAAGTTATTCAAACAAAAGTTGACATTTCGAAGCTTAACTGTACATTCACATCTCCAAAAAACGTTGTTGCTACGAAGCATCACATGGGGCCATTAAAAAAATACGTACGCTCTGAAGGAGAGGGGGTACCCCCAGAAACCTTATGAAAATGTACAAGGATAAGGGAGGCTCTTCAATGAGCGTATGTACGCTCATGTAATTAACATGTAATTCTCATGTAATTTTCTCATGTAAATCTGGCTCCTTTTCAGAACAATTATGGCTCCACGTCTAAAGATGATCTGAAAATGCTATTTTGATGTCATTTTCGCAATTTTCACTTCTTCATTTTCACCATTTTTAAATAAAAAAGACATATGTAAACATATAATTACGAAAGCAGAAAAATATACTATTGGAATTAATAATGTGACGTCACACATTGGAGGTAGATGGGTAGTTTTGAATTTGTGGCAAAGTGTGACAGGGTTTGGGTAGGTGTCTAAAAATGCCAAATTTAGCGTGACGTAATGTGTTAATGGCCCCAAATAAGAAATTGAGGCTGAGAAACTTTACTATTATTAGCGCTAGAGCTCGCTTACAAAAGAAAGGAGGGAAGATTTTGAAGCTCATTTTCTCAAGAATTCAAGATGCTGGTAGTACTTCAAAGTCCGACTTTATTCAAACGAGCAATGCTTTGTTATTGTATTTCATGGATGGCAACAAGACTTTACTGGCAAATGTCATTTTGATAACATAATACAAAATATCCTTGTCATTATATTTTAGCTTTTTCCTGAACGCAGGAAGATGAGGGTTATGGCCTTCAACCTCTTCAATAGTAAAATTCTGTCTTTGAGTGATTACCAGCCGTACCACAACTGGGAGAATCGGCAGGTCTATATTTCAACTGGACTCACCTCTTTTTGCTTCATTTCTTGTAAAAATAGCATGAAGTATGATATTTGGTCCCTCATGGGTACTAACCCTAGTTCTTATGTTAATTCTCGAGTCGAATAAGCTAGTATTTCAAGGGTGCTTATCGTCAAAATCGTCGGATTTTCGGTTGTCAGTGGGTACTATTTCGCAAATGCGCTTGAACAAAAAATGCTTCAGAATACAAAATAAAGAAGTAACTTTTGTGCATTTCAGCATTGATTATTGCCTTTCCAATAACATTCGTTTTTTATAAGAGCAATTTTGTAAGAACACAAGCTTAAATTTTGATGGTAAATTAAGAACAGAGTAAAAATAAGGCTGAGGTTGAAACATTGTCGTAAAATGCATTTTTTGACAGCAATGCATAAGCTTTACACTAACATACGGGCAAGAAATGTCCTTTCCTTGGTAGCCTGAAGAGAACTGATAGCCTTCTCATATCTCTTCTTTCATTTTCGCGAATAGAATAGAGAAGTAGTTGCCCCTAGAGACTGTGCTAGCATTGTTTCATACTTACTATAAACTTTTTTCAATAAAAAGTATTGATATACAAGAGAGACCATCTCGGATGTAACATTTGGCTAATGAACTCTCAAACAATCAAAACATGCAGTATTGTCTTGTAAGTATAATATATTTACAAGACAATACTGGATGTTTTGAATGATCGTTAAGAACAAATTAAGAACAATCCAGCCTCAGAATTTTAGAAAACTAAGAACAGCCAGCCTGAACCTTAATTTTACTTGTTCTTATAAAAAAGAGTATATAGGAATTTCGCGTACATTTAACTTCTTAAAAGGGAGTAAAAAGGTAAGACTTGTAAAATTGTGACATCGCGAAGTGATACTTGAATTTGAAACAACACATTGTGAAATACTTAAAAGCTTTTTTTCGTCCGACACTCATCAGAGTATGAAAACGTCGGATAGTGACCTAAAGGTTAACCGACGTTTGCATACTCTGATGAGTGTCGGACGAAAAAAAGCTTTTAAGTATGTCAAAAGAATGTTGCCGTTTTTTCCTGCTGTGGTAAAGTTCTGTACTATCAACAGGCTATTTATATTGTGAAAGAAACCTTTACCTTTACAAACTGTTCCATCTAAGTAAAACCCTGGTTTGCATTCACATTTGTATGAACCAGGAGTATTTGTGCATTTCTGGCCCTGTTCCCTGCACGTGACCAGGCATTCATCACGATCTGTTTAAAAAACAAAGATATAAATAGTGCCTATCTCCAACAATAAAATCCATGTTACATGCTCCAGTATTTATACTATGGCATGTAGCTCAGAGTACACCCACATCGGTTAAACATTTCTGAAGTAAACTCTCCAATTTTTGCTGCAGAAAGCTAATTTATGCACATGTATGTATTAGAAGTGCACTGCAGCCACTTGGTATAGTTATAAGAGATAGCCTTTTTTTAGTAACTAATGTCGGGGAAAGGCCATAGAACCTATAGAAAAGCTCCGACAAATGAAAAACTGAGAAAATGGGGAAGTTTAAGTAAAAAGGGAGACAAGATCAAGTTTGTTGATGTTATATTGACGATCATTATTGATATTCGGCAAATGTGCCGTCAAACAAAACATCTGGAGTGCGGCACCTCCCTCCCGTATCCTTTATGGCTACTACCCTAGTTACGACAACTCCTAAGGGTTACCAAGTTTTTCAAGCCCTGAAAGGACCCCTCATGGGCTTTCATGAAATAAGTTTTTTTGTTATTTAGAGGAAAATTTAAGATGGAGTTCCAATCTCACTGAGCTCCTGGGGCCTCGGGTGTCTCTGTTATGTCACTAATTGTAAAGAAGATACTTGAAAGATGGCGAGAGTAGTAATTCCATAAAAGCGCTCACTGACGACTCTAATATTTTGCAAAGATCTGGCAATGACACTGATTTACTAATCTATGAAAGTCCTAATTGCCTACAGTCTTCCATTTTTCCTTCTCTGTTTCAACACTACATTCAGTTACGTTTTTACTTCTTAGTTGCATACTCTGCTTATAAGTAATATCCATAACTTTTTGCTAAATTCATGATGGAGTTTTGCAATTGCTCTCTAAAGCTCGTTGGATTTATCATTGTGTTGTCGTGTGAGCTACTTGCCATGGTCTTGATGTAATTTTAAATCACTGTCATTCATTTAAAAGTACAACTACAACTTTGGAGTCATTCATCCGTGACGTTACGCCAATTTTGCCGTTTTCCAGACCCTCCCCCATCCTCTCTAACGCTCCTTAGCACAAGAATCGATCCCCCTCCTATCTATATGTAAGACGATCGCATAACCCCACCCCCTTCTTATGTTGTTCTTTCCATTGTCAATCAACTGAACGTATGAAATACATATTCACCCTGCTGTCAGCTAAAATAGCGGTAGATTAGGTATACAGAGTCCAAAGAGGTATGTGTATTCTTCTCCAGCCTTTAGATTCACCAGTTCTCACAAAGCTCCTTCAAATATACGAATGATAAATGAGAGATCAGGAATTTTGGTGAAAGAAACGTGTATATGTTTGCATAAAAACTCTTTTAAATGTGTTGGCCAGAGGGAGAGCTTGCTCTAAATGATAAAAAAAGCGTTGGTTCATTGCTGAAAATGGCTGACCTGAACTCTTTAGCGTTATGAAATGGCACTATGTAAACCCCTTCTGTTTTTTCCGTAACGCTTGTAACAAATTAAGCGACCCCCTCCCCCAAAAGCGTTGCGCAACGGGTGAATGATCCCTTTGTGTTTTCGTAATTCTCTTTGTGCTACCAATTGTAGTAAGATTGCTGTTTGCTGAAATAGTGGTAGTATTTCTATGGGTGCTAGGGTCAAATTAAAAATCTAGGCAATATTGAAGTTATTAGCTACAAAGGAAAAATTCCCTTCAAATTAAGTCAATGAATTCAATTTTACCAAGGCAAGTTCTCATTCCGCCATCGTCTGATACTTGATAACCAGCTCGGCACTTCACTGTAATGAAATTAATGTGGTTACATGAAACAATCTCAATGAGACTCTAGAACACGTGACAGACCGTTACGTCATCTTTATCAAGATTGGTCAATGAGCTCATTGACCAATCACGATAAAGATGACGTAATAGTTTGTCACGTATTCTAGAGTCTGATTGCATTATACAGTGAGCGACTGGCCAAAAAGAGTTATTAGATTTGAAATAAGTAAAAAATGGCCGATATAAGAAATTTTGAGGCTTGAATGTATCATTGTTTATGCTTTATAACTACCGAGCTTCAAGCGTTTGGTTAAAGATAATTAAAGGAACTAGTCCTTCTCATTGACCTTTACTATCTTCAGGAAAATGGCTTGTATGTTGTTAAAGTAATTAGAAAACTTATATAAATTATTCTAAATAGTGCTTTATTATGTGG
Organism: Cassiopea xamachana; assembly: GCA_900291935.2. Taxonomy (NCBI): domain Eukaryota; kingdom Metazoa; phylum Cnidaria; class Scyphozoa; order Rhizostomeae; family Cassiopeidae; genus Cassiopea; species Cassiopea xamachana. The sequence goes on along the minus strand of OLMO02000001.1, from coordinate 16,142,647 downwards.
CTCGTAAATACTGGACTGCAAGCACTTGTGTTGCTGAAGTACGCTCTTCTTTTATAAGTCTATGAGAATTTTGAGGCTCAAATTCGATGAAATTTAAGAATAAAATAAGAAAAATGCAAAGCTCAAGCTTCATCAAGACATAAGAAATATTTTACATCCTAGTTTTAATACTGCTTTCAGATGAACCTTTGCATTATCGATGCAAAATATAAACTCTTACTTAATTTTATGATGTAGTAAAAGATCAACAAAGATCGGAATACATTCTTTAAATTTTTAGGCGGAGTTATACCTTTGGTAGTTGAGAATAATTTAAGAATAATTCTAGGTTAAAAATCAGAAAAGTTAAGAATGTTGAGGCACGGCAGAAAGTTAGGTGTTTTTATAAAAAAAGAGTGTAATCGACTAACTCGTCGTACCTCAGATCGAGTGGCTGATTTTGCCTTCATATACTAACTAAATTTTGTACTACCCAAGGTCACTATGGAGAAAATAGATACCTACCAACTTCAAAGAACTTAGCAAAAGACTTATGACCATCTCTTGAAAATGTGTGTTCAAAGGTTGCTTTGTACTCGTTACCATCACATCGCACTTTCACCTGAAGTTAAAAAGTTTTGATGAGTACGAATATCTTCTTACCAATAAGGCTGATATTTTGATCTAATTCTTTTGCCAGTTAACATTATGCGCAAATTTTCAAGTAGAATAAAAAGCAAGCTGCATTTGCCTTCATGATACATCATGATACATCATGATACATCATGGTACATCATGATACATCATGATACATCATGATACATTATTTTCGTCCAATGTTTTTGGTTCGATATCGTCGAAGGCTGTATAGCAAAAAAAGTGTATAGCAAAAGTTCTATAGTTTATGAATGTGAATAGAACTACAGCAGCGGTAACGGCTGGAGTAAAAGCTAGTTATCAATCATTGTATACAATCGCAAATCTTTGATTTCATACAGGCAATAATCTAAGTAACTTTCGTCACTGCACAAGATCATAAATTGTGTCCAGTGAGTTAAGAAATTTGGCCTCGTTTTCACCTGATCTGAGATTGGTTGTAAGCAAGCTTGGCTTCGAAACGACTTTGAAGCTGAGAGTTCAACTGATGAAACGGAGGATTGCAAGGAAAAGAAGCTGTAAGGAAGTTTTTGAAGTTACAGATTTGATAATGTAATGTTCTATGTTGTTGTTAACTTTATGTTCAGTGTGACGTCATTATTCATAACTGCACAAATTCCAATCTATCACTGCACATTTCACAACTGCACAAATTGGTCAACATGCACCTTCGATTATTGCCTGATTTCACATCACAATAATTAGCCTGAAACCACAAGCGGTCTTGTCTCTCTTGATAGTAACACCACAGAAACCAAACCGGGGCTAAATCGTCTAATACAGTAAAACTCGGTCAAGTCAGATGTGTCTCAGTCGGATGCTTCACAAGTCGGACGGCAAAGCCTAGCGCATACAGCAGATTTTTATCGTGTTTGATATTTGTTTTGATCGTAATAGACCAATCTGCTGCGTGCGGTGTTTCGTGATGAAAATCGTGGAACACGTGACTTGCTAAACCAATAGAAGAGCAGAGAATTGGCCTGAAATGTCGCTCCCATGCAGCCCTAGAGGAAAATTTCACGGGGAGCACTTCAGACATTGTTTCTATCAACGATAGAAATCCGTCGTGTGCGCTAGGTTTAAGTCGGACAGACAGTGTTGCTTCGTCCAAAGAGGCCCGAAATACGCAAGTTTGACTGTACAATGTTTTAGCCAGGAAGGGTGATGGGGGCGGTCACCCCGAATGATAGAAAATTCGATGCTCAAGAAGCTCCTAAATCTGCAACAAAACGGGAGCCTACGAGAATGCTTTTGAAGTAGCAAGTGCGAGAGGTCTATTGAAGGTTTCCACATGTATACTAATGTCTTCAACTGCTTTTGTCTATTTAGATAGTACTTATTTAACCCCTTTTTGTATTTGGCTCTACAGCTCTAGTTATCCTTCCATAGTGGTGGATATACCGCCTGCTGTTATCTTCCTGTTTTACATCTCACATGGCTCCTTCCTGTTGCTACCCTGCTTCAACCTCCTAAAATATAATCATGGATGCGCCACTTTCCAAATCATTCTTACCCAAAAAAGCCGCCAAGTATCAAAGATGTGACCAGTTTTGATGATTTGAGCTTCGACGTTCACGATTGGTCCAATATCTTCACCTTCTATTGTCAATTTGTCTTCCCTGCAAATTTTAAAATTGATAATCAACTTATTTTAAGAACAATGTGCTTTTTAAGGCTCAAAATGGCCTAAATTATTTCTCTATTATCTATTTCTATGCAAGAAGACTTGAAGCAAAATCTTCCTGACCACACCCTTTATAAATCATGCAAAATCACTCCAATTCATCCTTCGATACACCACTCAACTTCGAATTTGTGCCAGGCTATAGGACTACAACTGGCTACAATTGAAGCAATAGCTAAAAACAGCTTTAATATGAACTCTATGGCTAGTAACACCACCCTCTAGAACCATGCAAAATCACTCCAATTCATCCTGTGATACTCCACTGAACTTCATTTCGGCTTGCAACTCCATCGAGCTTGGCAGCAAATTAAAAGAGCAAGGATCAAAGATAATAATGATTGGTTTGTTCGTGATTGAATGTAGAGAATGTTGCTTGTTGCAATCAGAACATTATGGCCTACAAAATTATGAAAAGGCCACGCCCTGAAAAGTTTCCTCCAAGATCCCTGGTTGCGTTGTATAACACACAAAACTGCCGAGATTTACAGATGCCAAGATATTAGATGGAATTTGCAAACGAAGGTGTCCATTGTTCAGCTCTGAAGACATGGAATAGTTAAACCTCAACATTGATCATTTTTGTTTTGAGCATAAGATTTTTCTTGCACTATTCTCATGTGCCTAAACTATAACTTGGCCCAAAAATCAAACGGCTACGCTCAAAATATTTGTTGATATCTTTTAAGCTTTAGTCTCTTAAAAAAGAGCGTAGGAGAGTTTCTGACCTTACTTAGTCTAGAATGACAATTGAAACAAGTGGGAAGGACTACAATCCCTCACAAAATATATTGAGACTCATGGTTAGACCATAACAAAACTCTTGGAGAGAATGGAAAAAAGTTTTCAGTCAAC
>OLMO02000001.1:16106375-16122449 GCA_900291935.2 Cassiopea xamachana | reverse complement strand
TCTTCTTTCGGCATCTTTCCAAGACCCCAGCATTTTAGCACCCTCTCCTTTCTTCTCATCGAGTAATTTCACTTCTCCAAGGCCTGCCACGCTTTCAAATTCATCGCGACAATTGGGGTCATCTTTCGTACCTGATACTTGCTTTTCACCTTCCTCCATCTTGAAATTTATACTTTTCGTGCGATCCTACTTATTTACTTTAACATAAAGGCTAGTCACTAAGACTCTACGTTCTACTGGAAGCTGGAGTGCAGGTTATGGTGCAATAGTTGCATCAAGGTCGGAGAACAACAGGCTTGGATCCTGGAAACAAGCCCATGAGGACATAGGCGGAGGAGTGGGTGGCAGGGGGCCTAGCTCCCAGTTGGATAGAACTCCATATTGTTTGGGCAAACCTCCAGGTCCTCAAGAGGGAGAGAACCTTGATTTGTTGCGCTAACATTTTATTAATATGGAGGGCTATGCTAAAAGAGGTTAAAGAAAGAAGAGGGAATGTCTCGAAAAGAGTATAACCATATTGTGACCCCCTAACATTTACATCCCCCCATTTTGTAGACACAAATAGCGTGGTTCCCAGTTTCTCGTTAAATGCACTGTAGTCTGCTCTCTGGATCTCTATAATACTTCTTCTTCTTCTTCTACGGCTTTATTCCCAGTCTCTGGGGTCGCCGGTGCGGATAATTCTCCTCCACTCTCTCCTATCAAGCGCATCCTCCTCCCTCACTCCCAACCCTTTCAGATCGTCATCAATGCAGTCCTGCCATCTTCTCTTCGGTCTTCCTCTCTTCCTCTTCCCCACTACCATTTGACGCATCCTCTTTCCCACATATGTTTCCTCTCTTCTTGTTATATGCCCCAGCCAGCGCATTCTCGTTTCTCTCAACTGGTGCCCCAATTCCACCACTCCTAATCTTCGTCTTACTTCCTCATTTCTGATTCTATCCAATCGAGTTTTTCCTATGGAGAATCGTAACATCTTCATCTCTATAATACAACCATAGAAATATAAATACAACAGTAGCGGATATTAAGGGAAGCAAGGGGGCGAAGAGCCCCCCAGGTGCTTTTGAGTCAGCAAATCCTCAGTAAAAGTAGTGGACCAAAGGTTACACGCACGATTTTTAATACGAAAATCGCTTATTTGCATGAGCCTCGATATTCTTGTGCATTTTTTCTTATGAACAACACATGTAATCGAAAAATATTCCTAAGTATTTGTCCGATACACGTGTTTCTTCTAATATACTCGACAAATTCACCCCCTTTGCCCCCTTTCAAAACCGCCACTGGAATACACGTATTTTGTATAAGAGAGCTTTCTCTGCCCCAGAACTGAAGATGTCTTTACCTTTTCACGATTCCAGAATCAAAAAAGACTTTCTTGGCAAAAGTTTTTGAGCTCCATTTAAATATCTGTGCATAGACGACAGTAAATTCTGTTGATTCCTCAGGGTGGTAGGTCGGAACAATGCCTAAAGTAGAACTAACACAATGAAACTACCATGGTAGATTTTCAACCTTGTAAATTCTCAAGGTCAGTCTTAACCTTGAGACTATGCTTTCTCTTTTCTACGCCCAAATTTTTCTATATTGACAAAAGTCAGAAATACTCCAAAGTTGGGGGAAAATGCCAAGGTAATGCTTTACTTTTTAGCTTCCCTGCTATAAATTCTAGATATTGCAAATAAATGATGGCTATATTTCATATCTATAACAGGATGTAAAAGTATTTTCTGTGGTAAGATCTAAACATTACCAGGAAACATTGCCTCTAGGAAACCTTTTCCATTTGTTTGCTTTTGTCTCGACCTATATACAGTAGAATCTCAACATAGTGAGCCCCGATAAAGTGAATATCTATGAACCGAAATCCATTTCCCCCCTTTTTACTTTAAAAACAGCCTTGTAAATTCTCTCCATCTGACGAAACATTGGTATAATGAACTCTCAGATTTACGAACCAAATTTTGGGATGGAATTGCTTACGTGATTTGTATTACTGTTTCTACAAAGATGACACTGTGCAGACGATGCAGGGAAAGTGGCAGCAATCTCTTATGGCTGACTTTAAAATTAGTAGAATAATCATGCTGAAACTCTACAAAATTTCATTGCTCACACAGAAACAGTAAACTTTTTATTATAAACTGTTTTAAAGTGTTAGCCTGAGCTTCTGAAAACACATCAGAAGATTCCAGAAACGTCATAGTTGCTAGTACGCTCTTTGACACCAAATAAAATAGGTCCTATAAAAAAGAGTACATCTTGTGTCCCTTTTTGGGAAAAAAATTGAGTAAATTACAGATGAGTGAGCAATCTATAGACAGTATTTAGTATTGGAGCAAAAACCTCCTGAATTTTTTCAGTTTTTGATTTAATTAACGAACTCTTGATACTACGCAGGAATGTGCCGATGGGGACGTGGGGGCGTCCCGCCCCCTAATATGTTCAAACTTTGAAAGAAAGTTGGTCAAAAGTCAGCCATGCTGCAAGAGAGTTGGCTACAGTATTTTCTGTGAACTTTTTTTTAAGTAGCAATAGTTGGTTAATTGGTCAAAACGCCCCCCCCCCAACAGAAGGTGTCGCGGCACATCACTGCCTCAAACCATTGCAAAACAGCGAATACCTCCAAAATTGCCTTCTCGCGAGCCATAGGTTCCCGACCGCTGAGCTAGGCACTAAACAATATATTTTACGTCAGTGCACAGGATACGGTAACAGATACCTATACATGACCTGGAAGGGTGATACTGACACTACATGGAGGTTTACTACAGGACTTTACACACACATGCGATTTTAATACATAACATCAAAAGTAAATTAACACGACATACAACGCAAAATAAACTAAAATACAACAGTATTACATTGCATCCAATGCTTTGCGTATATACGTTAAGGGTCATTTACCCGTTACTTAACACTAAATCTACCGCTAAATTAAACAATAGCGTAGCAAATCAAGGTACCCTACCTTCCCGTTGGAGGCGTCACGTAACGGGCGAATGAACCCTTAGTGTAGGAGTCTCAAACTTGTGGCACGTAGAGCAATGTTTTGTGGCCCCCACCTGAAAAGAAAATATAGTACTTGTATGGGCCTGCAGAAGGAGTTGACCTCCAAAAGCCCTCGCACCCAACTCCTGTCTTAGTTCCTGTCAAGGCTTATCGAAGAAACACAAGTTTCATGCACTCTACGACAGTGGCGGATCCAGACCAGAGCTACCAGAGAAGGAAGTATTATCCAATCAGTTATCACATTGGGAATATGCTCGTAAAATCACTAATCAGCTTTTCTACCACATGCTGCATTCCTTCCGAGCCCTGGTCAGTCTGTAATATACAGAGGCTTAACTACCCTGGATCCAATCAGATCTATCTATTTTGTAAACAACTTTGGGAAGAGCCCTGGTCAGATGTAAATATTCTCTTTCATCCAATGAAACATCGCCCTGACCAGGGCTCAGTTTCTCTTAGCCAATCACAATACTCCGTGACCAGGGCTCATCTATGTCAACATGAGCACTACATGAGAGATGTTGAAACAGCGCCCCTTTTGGCGAGAAAGACAGTTGTTATTGAGTGCTCTACGTGAGAATGGGCAATTACTTTGAGGTACTAGGAATGTCTGAATCGGTTAGAGAAATCCATGATGCTAATTCTCAGAGCTGCAGTTCCCTGCCTGTCAAGAAACCAAATGCCCTAGTATAACACCAGTGAGGTAAGTCGCTTCTATGATTTGGATAATATTACGGCCATTTGACTAAATACGTTGGAGCCCTAGGGTAAAGGGGGCACGTGCCCCTCCGAAGTTTCATAAAACTGTTGGTAAGGTCCCCCTTTGCAGCTTATAGATTTGTCTCTTTTGTTTGCGACGGTGCCCCTTGCCTCTGAACTCAACATTTTGAATGCTCCCTAATTCCTTGCAGTTGGCTGTTGCGCTGAATTGTACTTCCGCCTAACACCATTTCTGTTGTCAATTTTTTATTTTTGTGACAAAGTCAGGTATTGAACTGAGCATGTGCTGCATTTCAGCGAGTCAAGTTTATCAAGCCTCACACTTATGTCACACCCATGTTGGAAATACCCCAACCTTGCGAGTTTCAGCAGATTGAGAGAAACGTGTGCGGTTTTAACCTTTTTATAAATTCCAACATCAACAACACAAAACGAAATGAACAGTGCTTGATTGCTTCTTTACTGAAGTCTAGAATATCGAATGTCACTAATAAAAGTCGGACCAACTGGCCCTTTTTTGTTCATAGTTCTGAGATATTTTCGACACCCAAATAGCCACGCCCACTAGCTTTTTGTTGAGCCCTGGTCAGATTTCTTCCTGGATCCGCCCCTGCTCTACGATACCTTGATTTCAATTGGCACGTCATGTCAGTATGGACATTTGAGGATATTTTTTAAAGATTTTTTGTGGAATCCGTAATATGGGCCAGGTACACCCAGAAACCGCCAATGGGGCCCCCATGTAAATTGAATTTCAGACCTCTGCTTTAGTGGAAAGTGAAAAAGCTCCGTATGCACTTGAATAATGATAATTCTCAGTAAACAGCAAATTCTAAGTGAACCTGTTGAAGGGTAACCAACTTAACTTACATAATAACATTCTAAACATAGATAATTAGAATTTTCAATATACGTGTATTAACTATGGTGTATTATATAGTTATCAATATGTAATATCGTTTTGAGGTTCGCCTCGATTTAGTTATAGGACTGGGATCTTCGGTAGAAAAACATGGGGTATTAACTTAGTGTGACTAGCCATTCTGATGATAGAGCCGGAGAGTGCAGAATTCAATTCATTGTCTGTAATGAAACTGCCTTGCATCAACATGAAGTCTAATTTCTCATATCTGCGCATGCTCCCACCATTAACCACGGGCTGTTGATAATGTTGAGTCTTAGAGTGCTCTCTCAGTATAGATCTATTTCCAAGCACATCGATTACCTTACACGGTCTGCTGAATAAGGCCTAACCCCAAGGTACTAGCAGGGGATCACCAATGAAAAAGGGATAGTTGCTACGTGACTGCTTGAGTCACAGAATATCTGGACGGATCGAGAATGTTCGGAACATGCTAGTGCACTGCGAGCAGCCCAGTTCATGTGTGGACAATGACGTTATAACTGATAAGTGATCATGCATACTGATTAGTCTTTGTTGGTGCACTTCTTGATCTTTGTATTTGTAATTATTTGAACGCTTTTGTTAGCATGGAGCAATAGGCGATCCCCCCTTAGATAGGTTATTTAAGCAGTTAGACGCCTATTGTTCCAGTTCTGTAATCATTGAAGCCAACAGATGTACTAGTGCGTACGTGAGAGGGAGAAGCGCTCTAGTTGATAGAGTGACTGTCACTCTGTTTAAAGGTGTTCCGAGATAGAGACGTACAGCCGTAAGGTAAAGACAAAAGCAAGAGGCCAAAAAATCATCGCATGGTACGTGAGTCCCTTTCATATTTGCGTAAGGGCGTTCAAGTGAGTAGTTACAGATTGAGATCCAATTGGGATCATCATAATAATCATCCTACGCTGATCAGTGGACACGTAAAAGGACTTTATCCTTATAAGAGCAAACGCACATATATATTCACCTTTATATTGATAGTTTTGCATTGCTCGTGTAGTGTATTCATTCGTTATTGCAAGTAGCTAAATAGTGTCCGCAGTTGATATCTGTGTGCTAAATAGGAGTGTACACAGCCGCAAGTTAGAATACCTGGAGTAATATCTAGATATTTATTGAGGTATTTAGAAGTATTATATACAACCTTAGCTACCCCCACCCCCTTAGTATCCGTAAGTCCAAGTATTCAGGTAGTAGATTATTTTAGATATCGTAAAAGTAGCTTGTAGTTAAAATTACATATACTGTTGTTGAGATATATATTGAGCCTTAAGTTCAATAATTTAGCGTTATCTATTTTGTGTTGACTACGGCGTTGTAGTAAGGTGTAGTACGAATCCAGCACTTAAGGTTAGGTGAAGTGTACAGTCCTCTAGTTATCTATCGGTTCATTGTGTCAGTGGAAGATTCCCGAAAACGGAAATACACTACAGTAGACACTGAACTTTTTTAACTTTTTGAGCAGTTGAGCACCACTTTCATATAAAAAAATAGGTATACAATGCTTTTCCCTGCTGAAAGGTTTACTATAATTCATTATTACAGTCGTAGACTTAGGAACCGGGGGCACATGGAGCACGCACCCCCCACTGTTCAAAGACTAGGGTAAAGTTCTCCTTTTCATGTAACTTTGTTTTCCTCCTTGAAAACGTTGAAGGTGCAAAAATAAATAGAGAAATCACGTTTCCGGCGATTGCAGAAGGTCTAAGTTTCAAAACTTCCAGGTAACATGCCCCTGACCCCCTAGCTGATTTACATTTAGAGATTTTATCATGCAAAATGTTTTGCCGCTTCAGTAAGCGTTTTACCTCTCAGAAAAAGTGCTCAATCTCATTTCCAGAAACCCTGCTAAAGTGTCCCTCAATCCTTGTGTCCCTCCCACTTTTATAATGTTTCCTACTTCTCTGATTGCAGCATTCTTCATCACGATGATTTTTTGCGATTTCTCTACCAAATACCTTACTTTGTCATGGTGATATTACGTGGGATTAGCATTTATGCTACACATAATCAATGAGTCAAAATTAATCTCAATGTTTGGATCACGATGGCATAATCACAAATCTTGTGCTACATTGCTGTTTCCACATTTGTATTGACTTACGTCCGAACGTGGGACTGACGCACTTGGGACAAAGCATGATGTAAAAAATAGCTGCAGGATGGATGAGATGGAGATTTGCCAATGCCAATTGAAATGACACCATTTAATTGCCTATAAAGGTAGACCAATTATCTCTCTTTCTAACATGTAAACACTGTTCGGAAATAGTTTGCTCTAAGATTCATCAGTTATTTACCTAACCGCTGGCTGCTTCAATATGCAATCTGAACGTCATGTAATGATCAAACGTCTCTAAAAAGCTGAGCAAATACAACATTGTGCTTCATAGGGTATATACTAAAAGCATATTACAATTATCTTGTTAACAAGCAGCAAGGATCAGAATTTTGCAGAGTTTCTGTAATCATGTTGCATCTGGCCACAGTTTGGGTTCTGCTCATAATTGGACTTTCAGTCGATGCTAAAAGTAAGTATGGCCTCAATTAGTTTTAGCATTTTGACTCTCTGCGACATTTTCAATCCTGCATAAAAGCATTTTGGATAAGTCCTAGTTATCTGTAACCTTGGAAGCATTAAATTAATATCTGGGAATGCAAGAGGCTGAATGAGGCCAGCTCTCCCTCCCTTTCGTGTGCATGGAACGAAAGTCTCAAATGGCACTCGTTGCAAGCTCAAATGACACAATACTTCCATCTTAAATCAAATGAGGAAACTAAAAATGTCTTTCTTCCACCCATTACAGTTTTTACTTGGTGGACTGTAAAACGTTAGTATAGGCCTGCTGAAGAAGACATGAATCCCATACACAATTGACATAGCAAAGGTACGATAGCAAATCCGTGACAGTGCTTACTGGCTAAGATTGTTCTAATTCTTTGCTTTACCTTTTCGGAGGTTAACAAACACTTAAGACTACTAGAAAGCAATTTTCAGTGGACTGTTTTCTCTTTCAAGCATGCAATTTATCGCTGCATATCAACTGGAAATTTCACGAACAAAATGCTCATAGCATCTCCTATTGACTTTTCATAATTTCCGAATTTTCTTAGAGACTGTTTTCTGATTTAGGATACAACCTGGTAGTGCGAACTTCAAAATGGCCGTTAAACTCTGGTACCAGTGAGGATGTACTGATCACTCTTCATGGCAAGGCTGGAAGACATGTGGCAAAAAGGTTCAATGGTTGGGGGCTGGACAAATTTGAACTGGGATCGTAAGTTAATTTTTCTTCCTACATGTACCGATACACATCGGCATTTGTTTATAGCACCTTGGCTGTTGGACTTTGCTCTGCAAGCTTCGATATGTGATCTTTTTAGCTTCATACTCTTCATGCAGTCTCGTGTCATATTCATTTCATTTTAAATTGTTTAGGCATGAAGTACAACATTCAGCTAAGATAACAAGAACTGATTTACAGCACTAAAATATCCAGTAAGGATAAGACTTCGCTCCTTCTACTAGAGAGTGCTATTCTCCCAAGGACTCATATTTTAAAGTTGAGTCTAGTCCTTCCCACTTGTTTAAATTGTCATTCGAGACTAAGTAAGGTCAGAAACTCTCCTATGCTCTTTTTTAAGAGACTAAAGCTTAAAAGATATCAACAAATATTTTGAGTGTAGCCGTTTGATTTTCGGGCCAAGTTATAGTTTCGGCACTTGAGAATAGTGCAAGAAAAATCTTACGCTCAAAACAAAAATGAACAATGTTGAGGATTAACTATTCCATGTCTTCAGAGCTGAACAAAGTGGACACCTTCATTTGCAATTCCATCTTATATATTGGCATCTGTAAATCTCAGCAGTTTTGTGTATTATTCAACGCAACCGGGGATCTTGGAGTAAATTTTTCAGGGCGTGGCCTTTTCATAATTTTGTAGGCCATAATGTTCTGATTGCAACAAGCAACATTCTCTAAATTCAATCACGAACAAACCAATCATTATTATCTTTGATCTTTGCTCTTTTAATTTGCCGACCAGCTCGATGGAGTTGCAAGCCGAAATGAAGTTCAGTGGAGTATCACAGGATGAATTGGAGTGATTTTGCATGGTTCTAGAGGGTGGTGTTACTAGCCATAGAGTTCATATTAAAGCTGTCTTTTAGCTATTGTTTCAATTGTAGCCAATTGTTGTCCTATAGCCTGGCACAAATTCGAAGTTGAGTGGAGTATCGAAGGATGAATTGGAGTGATTTTGCATGATTTATAAAGGGTGTGGTCAGTAAGATTTTGCGATTTTGCTTCAAGCCTTCTTGCATAGAAATAGATAATAGAGAAATAATTTAGGCCATTTTGAGCCTTAAAAAGCACATTGTTCTTAAAATAAGTTGATTATCAATTTTAAAATTTGCAGGGAAGACAAATTGACAATAGAAGGTGAAGATATTGGACCAATCGTGAACGTCGAAGCTCAAATCATCAAAACTGGTTACATCTTTGATACTTGGCGGCTTTTTTGGGTAAGAATGATTTGGAAAGTGGCGCATCCATGATTATATTTTAGGAGGTTGAAGCAGGGTAGCATCAGGAAGGAGCCATGTGAGATGTAAACAGGAAGATAGCAGCAGGCGGTATATCCACCACTATGGAGGGGTAACTAGAGCTGTAGAGCCAAATACACAAAAGGGGTTAAATAAGTACTATCTAAGTAGAAAAAAAGCAGTTGAAGACATTAGTATACATGTGGAAACCTTCAATAGACCTCTCGCACTTGCTACTTCAAAAACATTCTCATAGGCTCCCGTTTTGTTGCAGATTTAGGAGCTTCTTGAGCATCGAATTTTCTATCATTCGGGGTGACCGCCCCCATCACCCTTCCTGGCTAAAACATTGTACAGTCGAACTTGTGTATTTAGGGCCTCTTTGGACGAAGCAACACTGTCTGTCCGACTTAAACCTAGCGCACACAACAGATTTTTATCGTTGATAGAAACAATGTCTGAAGTGCTCCCCCTTAAAATTTTCCTCTAGGGCTGCATGGGAGCGACATTTCAGGCCAATTCTCTGCTCTTCTATTGGTTTAGCAAGTCACGTGTTCCACGGTTTTCGTCACGAAACACCGCACGGAGCAGATTGGTCTATTACGATCAAAACAAATATCAAACACGATAAAAATCTGCTGTATGCGCTAGGCTTTACCGTCCGACTTGTGAAGCATCCGACTGAGACACATCTGACTTGACCGAGTTTTACTGTATTAGACGATTTAGCCCCGGTTTGGTTTCTGTGGTGTTACTATCAAGAGAGACAAGACCGCTTGTGGTTTCAGGCTAATTATTGTGATGTGAAATCAGGCAATAATCTAAGGTGCAGTGTTGACCAATTTGTGCAGTTGTGAAATGTGCAGTGATAGATTGGAATTTGTGCAGTTATGAATAATGACGTCACACTGAACATAAAGTTAACAACAACATAGAACATTACATTATCAAATCTGTAACCTCAAAAACTTCTTTGCAGCTTCTTTTCCTTGTAATCTTCCGTTTCATCAGTTGAACTCTCAGCTTGAAAGTCGTTTCGAAGCCAAGCTTGCTTACAACCAGTCTCAGATCAGGTGAAAACGAGGCCAAATTTCTTAACTCACTGGACACAATTTATGATCTTGTGGAGTGACGAAAGTTACTTAGATTACTGCCTGTATGAAATCTAAGATTTGCGATTGTATACAATCGTTGATAACTAGCTTTTACTCCAGCCGTTACCGCTGCTGTAGTTCTATTCACATTCATAAACTATAGAACTTTTGCTATGCACTTTTTTGCTATACAGCCTTCGACGATATCGAACCAAAAACATTGGACGAAAATAATGTATCATGATGTATCATGATGCATCATGATGGCAAATGCAGCTTGCTTCTTATTCTGCTTGAAAATTTGCGCATAATGTTAACTGGCAAAAGAATTAGATCAAAATATCAGCCTTATTGGTAAGAAGATATTCGTACTCGTCAAAACTTTTTAAAACTTCAGGTGAAAGTGCGATGTGATGGTAACGAGTACAAAGCAACCTTTGAACACACATTTTCAAGAGATGGTCATAAGTCTTTTGCTAAGTTCTTTGAAGTTGGTACGTATCTATTTTCTCCATAGTGACCTTGGGTAGTACAAAATTTAGTTAGTATAAGAAGGCAAAATCAGCCACTCGATCTGAGGTACGACGAGTTAGTCGATTACACTCTTTTTTTATAAAACACCTAACTTTCTGCCGTGCCTCAACATTCTTAACTTTTCTTATTTTTAACCTAGAATTATTCTTAAATTAATCTCAACTACCAAAAGTATAACTCCGCCTAAAAATTTAAAGAATGTATTCCGATCTTTGTTGATCTTTTACTACATCATAAAATTAAGCAAGAGTTTATATTTTGCATCGATAATGCAAAGGTTCATCTGAAAGCAGTATTAAAACTAGGATGTAAAATATTTCTTATGTCTTGATGAGGCTTGAGCTTTGCATTTTTCTTATTTTATTCTTAAATTTCATCGAATTTGAGCCTCAAAATTCTCATAGACTTATAAAAAAAGAGCGTACTTCAGCAACACAAGTGCTTGCAGTCCAGCATTTACGAGCCACATAATAAAGCACTATTTAGAATAATTTATATAAGTTTTCTAATTACTTTAACAACATGCAAGCCATTTTCCTGAAGATAGTAAAGGTCAATGAGAAGGACTAGTTCCTTTAATTATCTTTAACCAAACGCTTGAAGCTCGGTAGTTATAAAGCATAAACAATGATACATTCAAGCCTCAAAATTTCTTATATTGGCCATTTTTTACTTATTTCAATTCTAATAACTCTTTTTGGCCAGTCGCTCACTGTATAATGCAATCAGACTCTAGAATACGTGACAAACTATTACGTCATCTTTATCGTGATTGGTCAATGAGCTCATGTAACGGTCTGTCACGTGTTCTAGAGTCTCATTGAGATTGTTTTATGTAACCACATTAATTTTATTACAGTGAAATGCCGAGCTGGTTATCAAGTATCAGACGATGGCGGAATGAAAACTTGCCTTGGTAAAATTGAATTCATTGACTTAATTTGAAGGGAATTTTTTCCTTTGTAGCTAATAACTTCAATATTGCCTAGATTTTTAATTTGACCCTAGCACCCATAGAAATACTACCACTATTTCTATGCTAGCACCAGTCTACTGTATTTTTCCTGCTTCGTTTGTGATTGGAGGATACACAGTAAACAGCAATCTTACTACAATTCGTAGCACAAAGAGAATTACGAAAACACAAAGGGATCATTCACCCGTTGCGCAACGCTTTTGGGGAGGGGGTCGCTTAATTTGTTACAAGCGTTACGGAAAAAACAGAATTGGGTTTACATAATGCCATTTCATAACGCTAAAGAGTTCAAGTCAGCCATTTTCAGCTATGAACCAACGCTTTTTTTATCGCTTGGAGCAAGCTCTCCTACCGGCCAACACATTTAAAAGAGTTTTTATGCAAACATATAAACGTTTCTTTCACCAGAATGCCTGATCTCTCATTTATCATTCGTATATTTGAAAGAGCTTTGTGAGAACTGGTGAATCTAAAGGCTGGAGGAGAATACACATACCTCTTTGGACTCTCTGTACCTAATCTACCGCTATTTTAGCTGACAGCGGGGTGAAAATGTATTTCACCCGTTCAGTTGATTGACAATGGAAAGAACAACATAAGAAGGGGGTGGGGTAATGCGATCGTCTTACATATAGATAGGAAGGGGGTCGAGTCTTGTGCTACGGAGCGTTAGAGAGGATGGGGGGTCTGGAAAAAGGCAAAATTGGCGCAACGTCACGGATGAATGACTCCAAAGTTGTAGTTGTATTTTTAAATGAATGACAGTGATTCAAAAATACATCAAGACCATGGCAAGTAGCTCACACGACAACACAATGATAAATCCAACGAGCTTTAGAGAGCAATTGCAAAACTCCATCATGAATTTAGCAAAAAATTTATGGATATTACTTATAAGCAGAATATGCAACTAAGAAGTAAGTAGTCCCTAAACGTAACTGAATGTAATGTTGAAACAGAGAAGGAAAAATAGAAGACTGTAGGCTATTAGGACTTTCATAGATTAGAAAATCAGTGTCATTGCCAGATCTTTGCAAAATATTAGAGTTGTCAGCGAGCGCTTTTATGGAATTACTACTCTCGCTATCTTTCAAGTATCTTCTTTACAATTAGTGACATAACAGAGACACCCGAGTTCCCAGGAGCTCAGTGAGATTGGAACTCCATCTTAAATGTTCCTCTAAATAACAAAAAAACTTATTTCATGAAAGCCTATGAGGGGTCCCTTCAGGGCTTGAAAAACTTGGTAACCCTTAGGAGTTGTCGTAACTAGGGTAGTAGCCATAAAGGATACGGGAGGGAGGTGCCGCACTCCAGATGTTTTGTTTGTCGGCACATTTGCCGAATATCAATAGTGATCGTCAATATAACATCAACAAACTTGATCTTGTCTCCCTTTCTACTTAAACTTCCCCATTTTCTCAGTTTTTCATTTGTCGGAGCTTTTTTATAGGTTCTATGGCCTTCCCCCGACATTAGTTACTAAAAAAGGCTATCTGTTATAACTACACCAAGTGGCTGCAGTGCACTTCTAATACATACATGTGCATAAATTAGCTTTCTGCAGCAAAAATTTGAGAGTTTACTTTAGAAATGTTTACCCGATGTGGGTATACTCTGAGCTACATGCCATAGTATAAATACTGGAGCATGTAACATGGATTTTGTTGTTGGATATAGGCACTATTTATATCTTTGTTTCTCTGAACAGATCGTGATGAATGCTTGGTCACGTGCAGGGAACAGGGCCAGAAATGCACAAATACTCCTGGTTCATACAAATGTGAATGCAAACCAGGGTTTTACTTAGATGGAACAGTTTGTAAAGGTAAAGGTTTCTTTCACAATGTAAATAGTCTGTTGATAGTACAGAAACTTTACCACAGCACGAAAAAGCGGCAACATTCTTTTGACATACTTAAAAGCTTTTTTTCGTCCGACACTCATCAGAGTATGAAAACGTCGGATAGTGACCTAAAGGTTGACCGACGTTTTCATACTCTGATGAGTGTCGGACGAAAAAAAGCCTTTAAGTATTTCACAATGTGTTGTTTCAAATTCAAGTATCACTTTGCGATGTCACAATTTTACAAGTCTTACCTTTTTACTCCCTTTTAAGAAGTTAAAAGTACACGAAATTCCTATATACTCCTTTTTTATAAGAACCAGTAACATTAAGGTTCAGGCTGGCTGTTCTTAGTTTTCTAAAATTTTGAGGCTGAATTGTTCTTAATTTGTTCTTAACGATCATTCAAAACATCCAGTATTGTCTTGTAAATATATTATACTTACAAGACAATACTGCATGTTTTGATTGTTTGAGAGTTCATTAGCCAAATGTTACATCTCTTGTATATCAATACTTTTTATTGAAAAAATTTTATAGTAAGTATGAAACAATGCTAGCACAGTCTCTAGGGGCAACTACTTCGCTATTCTATTCGCGAAAATGAAAGAAGAGATATGAGAAGGCTATCAGTTCTCTTCAGGCTACCAAGGAAAGGACATTTCTTGCCCTTATGTTAGTGTAAAGCTTATGCATCGCTGTCAAAAAATGCATTTTACGACAATGTTTCAACCTCAGCCTTATTTTTACTCTGTTCTTAATTTACCATCAAAATGTAAGCTCGTGTTCTTACAAAATTGCTCTTATAAAAAAGGAATATTAGTGGAAAGGCAATAATCAATGCAGAAAAGCACAAAAGTTACTTCTTTATTTTGTATTCTGAAGCATTTTTGTTCAAGCGCATTTGCGAAATAGTACCCACTGACAACCGAAAATCCGACGATTTTGACGATAAGCACCCTTGAAATACTAGCTTATTCGACTCGAAAATTAACATAAGAACTAGGGTTAGTACCCATGAGGGAGCAAATATCATACTTCATGCTATTTTTACAAGAAATGAAGCAAAATGAGGTGAGTCCAGTTGAAATATAGACCCGCCGATTCTCTCAGTTGTGGTACGGCTGGTAATCACTCAAAGACAGAATTTTACTATTGAGGAGGTTGAAGGCCATAAACCTCATCTTCCGGCGTTCAGGAAAAAGCTAAAATATAATGACAAGGATATTTTGTATTATGTTATCAAAATGACATTTGCCAGTAAAGCTTTGTTGCCATCCATGAAATACAATAACAAAGCATTGCTCGTTTGAATAAAGTCGGACTTTGAAGTACTACCAGCATCTTGAATTCTTGAGA
Organism: Cassiopea xamachana; assembly: GCA_900291935.2. Taxonomy (NCBI): domain Eukaryota; kingdom Metazoa; phylum Cnidaria; class Scyphozoa; order Rhizostomeae; family Cassiopeidae; genus Cassiopea; species Cassiopea xamachana. Next base: position 16,107,453 of record OLMO02000001.1, on the reverse strand, counting down.
AAATGAGCTTCAAAATCTTCCCTCTTTTCTCTTGTAAACGAACTCTAACGCTAAAAATAGTAAAGTTTCTCAGCCTCAATTTCTTATTTGGGGCCATTAACACATTACGTCACGCTAAATTTGGCATTTTTAGACACCTACCCACACCCTGTCACACTTTGTCACAAATTCAAAACTACCAACCTACCTCCAGTGTGTGACGTCACATTATTAATTTCAATAGTATATTTTTCTGCTTTCGTAATTATGTGTTTACTTATGTCTTTTTTTATTTAAAAATGGTGAAAATGAAGAAGTGAAAATGAAAATGACATCAAAATAGGATTTTCAGATCATCTTTAGACCTGGAGCCATATTTGTTCTGAAAAGGAGCCAGATTTACATGAGAAAATTACATGAGAATTACATGGTAATTACATGAGCGTACATACGCTCATTGAAGAGCCTCCCTCATCCTTGTACGTTTTCACAAGGTTTCTGGGGGTACCCCCTCCTCTTCAGAGCGTACGTATTTTGTTAATGGCCCCATGTGACGCTTCGTAGTAACAACGTTTTTAGGAGATGTGAATGTACAGTTAAGCGTCGAAATGTCAACTTTGTTTGAAATAACTTGCAGATTATGATGAATGCTCATCTCACCATCGCAACCCATGCAGCTACAGCAATGCCCACTGTGTGAATACACCTGGCAACTACGAATGCCGATGCAACACAGGGTACCAAGGAGACTATTTTGCATGCCAAGGTAAGATTTTACAAATTGAAATAGAACACAGAACTAGGAGCACCTTGGATCATCGTAATTAAGGGTGTACAGTATGAACTACCTGTGGAAAGTGCAATTTGCTTTAACATTTCCTTGAAAGCAAATTTACTCCTAAGCCAGCTAAACATTTTGCGACATAACGCAACAAATAGATGTAACTTCAAAACAACTCGCTCTTGGAATTAAATTCAAATGCATATATTACAAGAAGGTGTGGTTTACTAGCTTTGCTATTGAGGCGTTTATTGGAGGGCGCAAGCAGTGTAGATTTCTCAAGCTGACCAATTGACCAATATATATATACATACATAT
>OLMO02000001.1:16037586-16077854 GCA_900291935.2 Cassiopea xamachana | reverse complement strand
AGAATAAGGTACGGTTTATCAGCTCACTATGGTGCTTCAATACAGTCCAAAGTTACGTGTTAGCTCATTTCACACACAACCAAAGCCGTGGGTGCGGAATTTGACGTGTTTGTAGAAACCAAATCACGACATGTTTTACTTTCATTTACCATACCCATACCACATTCTATCATACCAAGCCATGTCATACATAACTATTTATCATTAACATACTTATGTATTATTGATATTTTATTAGTGAGTTTCCTAAGACTAGATTTATTGGGGGCGATTGCCCCCTCTCTGTATCCACCATTGCATCCCTTAGAGCCCTATAGCATGTCTGAGCTTGTATCATTTCATACTGTTCAATGTAATATTTAATGTAGTCGTTATGAGCTATGAAGGATTTTCTACTGATTTAACTGAGATCTCCTTCCAAAGGAAAAAAAGCGTCGCAAGCAAACTCGTATTCAAACTTCAACTTTATCAAAAATTACTGGAGTTATTTCTGAGCTTGACCGATTCATCAGTCCATGTGACGCGGACGTTCTTCTTGAAGACGAAGGATACTCTGAAGCTGGGGAGGAGAACGAAGAGCAAGAATTTCTTCTTAAAGAGAGTGAAAAGATTTTAGAACCATTACATTATAATGAAGTATCAACTGGTCAACTATAGCCTAGAAGGGAGCTCCTAGAGTTTCTTAAGATTGTAGTTTTCTAAGTAGTTCATATTATTTAAAGACGCAATTTAATTGGTGTGTTTGCTGTGTTTGCTCTAAGACTAAGTCGTTGTTTTTGGAAATAATCGGAGGGGGCTTGCACTGATTTTGTTCAGGGAAAGGTTGAGTGTTGGCTTATAGCGTAAGACGAAGTATAATCTCGAAGGCGAGTATTGCAGTTGTTTTTGTTTTGTGTGACAAAATGAAAATTAGCCTACATAAATCCTTGCTAACCATGGTAACCACTATTGTTCATACAGCATGAGATCTACATTGCCATTCGGGTACTATTCATAGAATCTTTAGCTTGATTAAACCTGCGGTACGCACTCATTTATGGTCGATCTTATTTATAAGTCGAGGCATAATGTAAGTCCAAAATATTGCATCATTTTCCATATTGCCTGTGCATAGATCGACTGCTCAAACCTGTGCTTAACGTATTTGTAAGTTTTTCAACAGCATTTGCCTATGAAAATTCGTAAGTATCGTTCCATCCAACAGATCGCAAGTTTTGCAGGTTATCTCAACCCATAAAGCCTCCAGTGAATAAACTACAGTTAAACCTCGTTAAATCGACTACCGGTTAGGTCATAGTCTATTGTTAGGTCGAAAACCCAGGATATGCCTAAATGTTCGCCAAAACACTTTTTTGGTTTACTGTGCAGAGTTGCGGAATGTCCCGAGTGCCCCCATCGGCCATTTGAACGAGGCTAGCAAAGGAAAACTTGTAAAAACTATATTTAATCTCCTGAATGCAGACGCCTCGATAAGTAAATGCTCATTCAAACTGAAAGGGCAAGTAGTAAATTTGAACGATAGAGATAGAATGCAAGTTCTGTGCCAATTGAAAAATCGTCTTCAAATTTTTGGACGTCCAGCGGATTTTGTGACAAGTTTAATAAAAGAACAGGATATTTCGTAGTTACCTGTTAAAATATATTGATAAAATGTGGATCAAGATTGCTGACGGTACTTTTTTCATCGCAATTTCTTTGAATTTACCGGTTTTGTTCGACTTAAGTGGAGTTGGTGGTTACAATGTGGTAGCAATTTATTCGAATTATCGAGTTATTCGACTTATCCGTAGTGTGACTTATTCTGGGTATTTTCTGTATATAAAGCCTACTAAAACCAAAGGAAATGAGAAAATTTTCGAGATCGGAGTATAGAATGGCTCAAAAAGGCGGCTGAGAGCTCATTTGANAAGGGCGATTGACTAATAAAAAAGAAAGGAAGTTTTCGAAAAACTGAAGAGCTTGGAACCAAGTTTCTTTATATGGCCATTACTGAGTGTGGCTTTTTTGATTTATACAGTCAAGTACAATGCATTGGTACTCAACAAGTGCAGCCAGTTTCTTTTTAGATTATGTTCAAACTCATTCATCAAAATTAAATGATTTAGAATTTTCATAAAAATTTTCCATTACCATATGGATTTACGAAGAGTCAAATGAATCGAATGGACTTGGGGCAACCCCAAAATTTGGTTTTAAAAAGATTTATCGGAGAAAAAAGTGCTAGACTATTGAAGCAAAATTCAGCCTCTAGAGATGTAAACCTCGATAAGTCGAAACCTCGATGAGTCAAAGAAGTTCTTGTTTCTCCTGGCATTTCGACTTATCGAGGTTCAACTGTATTTGCTTTCATTACAGCTTGGTGTGGCTGTTTCTTGAAATAAATGGTTGTTGGATTCCAAGATGTCGTGTGATTTTAGTTTCTCTTCAAAGTATCGATTCTGTCCAAGAGAATATGGGAGATTTGAAAAAGAGCCATTTGCTTACAGTATCCCTGTTGCAACGCATTCATATTACCAATATAATCTCCCAAAAATTCTACTTTTACGCAAGCATATGCGGTAATCAAGCAATTTGTCGCCCATATGTCCCTGTTTAACAGTAAATGAATAAGACATTTCCAAGCACCAGTATGAAGAGTATTTCTAAATTTGATTTTTACAACAGAGCGATCACTGACCAAGGAAGTGAGATTCCTCGGTGAGTTAACCTACAGATTACGCACCCAAACAGTTTAGAAAATTCCGAGCCCCTCTCTTTTTCCTCAGCTATGCTCTTCAGACCACCTCCCTACCCTCCTACATTAGTCACAATCGTAGCACTTCCTTCGCTTCCAGCTCTACTGAATTTTCTTAACACGAATAATTAAATTTTAACTTTGATTTTTCAATGTGCCATCTAAGAATTATAGCAATCAATTTTGATGGCAATTAAGCAATTCTTTTATTGCCAAACGTGAGTTCTTAAATTTTATTTAGGAAATGAATGGCCTACATTTTACTTGCAAACCTGAAACTGATCCATATAATGCTATCTAAAATACAATTGGTAAAAGCAATTGACGATATAAATGGCAAATTTGAGGGCCTCCCAAGGGTTATGGGGAACAAGTGAGCTTGCCGTTTTTGTAACTTGTTTTTTTTATATGGAAATATTCAAAATATAAACAACAATATCATAGGACTGACTGTACGAACACAAAAGCGCTTTACACACTACAAGGACGATACCACGGAGTGCAAGATATCATGACAACTCCGCAGCCATTGACATTTAGGACACGTAACTACACGAGAATTAAATATACAACTACGATAAAAATACAATCACTAATTACTGAAGGTTACTAAAAAAGAAAAAAGTTTAGGTTTGCTTTATATTGTTCGTTGGGCTCACTTTGAGCAGTCGAAATCGATATACATCTTTAGCTAGGTAAGTTTAGCGACAAATTTGGATGAAATTTTGCTCAGTGAGCCTAACCGTCCAAAATAAAACAAACCTGTAGAAAATCTGAAAGATGGGGGTTGTGACTATGGAAAACAGACGATAAATTTTATAACTGAGAATATGGAAACACCTTTTTAGGGGGCTAGGGATTAAAGTAGAAACTGAGGAGTATCTCGAAATTGGCTTTTAACGAGCATTCATTTCCTTACAGGAAAAATGGGAACACAGACCTCCCTGGGGGGCCCTTAAAATTTGGTAGTTTGTCAGTTGATCTTTGTCTGGGGGTATGGAACACCACCTCTTTGACGTTATTGTTAGGAAATTGCCTGAGTATTGAAATACAATTTATTAACAATTTTGTTTTGCAATTCAACCACACCCCTCAGGGGGTCACATGCTCCTTCGCAGCAACATGTGATGTCATCAATCCGTTAACGCAAGTGGGGGCATTTCTTGTTTTTCCAAGGCTAATTTGCAGATTATGTCTGCGTTCAGCGGGCATTTAGAATAGCTTACAATAGAACGCATGATTTGGATGTGAACTGATGCGATCTATGAAAAAGAAAACAGAACTAATAAAAGAGAAAGGATAGGGGGTCACGAGGCCTTGCCCACTAGAGAAAGTTCAAAGCTAAGCCCTTTAACTCTTACCGATTGTCCCTGTTAAACTTTGAGAGCCTTCAGTATACCTTCAATGTTTTGACTGCGTGGTCATGCGGTTAAGGTCAATTCACACTGCACGCGTCGCGATGCGTCGAGGTACATCGCGTTGCGGCGCGTCGCGTCATATACTTTTTTTTAAATTCACACTGGCAAAGCGTCATCTGTTATTTTAGTTAAAATGGCGTCACAACAACAAGACATGCTTCTCGCTCTCACTTTGCAAAATCAGGTAATAGCTTTAATTGTATTGCAAAAGCAAAGAAAAGCGACGATTTTAGTTTCTAGAAGTTTGGAAACAACGAAAACAGCGAAGTCATCATTACAGTTTAAGCTGAGAAATGAATTGCAAGATTACACGATGTGTTTCAATTATCTCCGAATACTGCCTTCCACGTTTGATGAATGGGTAAGGTTGGTTAGGCCATTTGTTGTTAGTAAAGGGAGCATTTCATTTCTTTTCTTTCCTACTAGTGTCATAAAGGCAAGGCAGTTTTCTCACTGATTCGATAAGTTGTTCTTTGTTGACGAATTTAGCTGTCATTATATCTGCCCTACTTCGGAAGCCTTGTCTATTGTCCGGAAGCAGCGCGTCGCGTCAAAGATGGATTTTTTCATCTCCGACGCATCATGACGCATCCATGAAAAAACGCCATGCGTACGCATAGCAGAAATTCCTACGAACCATATTTGGTCAGCGTCATAATGCGACGCGTCGCGTCGTGTCCAGTGTGAATTGACCTTTATGGAAGCATCGATTGTCATCGTTATAGCAAGTCAAGTACAAGGAAGCCTGGGCATTAGAATCCGCTGACCACTGGGACCAACGTGATTGGATTTGACGTGGCGGCCATGTTATGTTCAACGTCAGAAATGGAGCTTAGTTAAACCCACAGTGTATTTTACATATTAGGGATAACTTTGCATTTACAGCTTAACAAAATGAAGTTTTTAGGAGTAATTGCATTAATTTTTCTACAAGTAATATTAGCTAATGCAGACGAACACGATCACAAGGTGAGAGTAGTCTTGCTACTGTTTTGTAAATCAGTAAATGGCTTGTGCACTAAGTTACACAGGCAAGATTGTATTTGTCTAGTATGGAATGGAGCCAAAACACTTATATAAGATTTTAGGCGGATATTTGCCATATTTTAGAACTGCAAATTTATCTTGTAAGGCAGAGGTTTTTATCTTAGCTTGAGTTTCTGGAAGCCTTAGGGCATACTGGTACCATGAAAACTTCGATTAAAGTTGTATTTTTTGTCCAGTTCAAGCTTATGGTGAATGCATACATTTGTACATCAGTGTTGTTAAAGATTTTATGCTTGGGTCTGGCTTGTGCTTTTCCCAATGTGCATAGCTTCCCTAATAAGACCACACCTGAATCTTTTGAAAGAAACTGTATTGCTGTAAATTTGAGTTGTTGTGTTCATTTTTGTTCATCAGTAACAGCATTGGCACCATGCAATTACATAGCAGCTGAGTAATTTCCACAAATAGTCAATAAACACTTTGCAATATTTCTTGACTTTCTTCAGACAAAAGATAGAGGAGTAGAAGTCACATTGCCAACTCCCACTAATTTAGAAGCACCCATGTTTTCCAGTGAAAAACCCCAAAATGTGCTTACATATCTGCTCTCTTGTGTGCTCACAAGTATTTTCTTCACTTGTCTCTCATCATATGTGCTTCTTACCTTTTTGTAGTATAAAGATGAAGAAGAAGTTGTGGTATGGATGAACACTGTTGGACCATATCACAATAGACAAGAAACTTATGAATATTTTTCACTTCCTTTTTGCAAAGGTTCCAAGAAAACAATCAGTCATTATCATGAAAATTTAGGAGAAGCATTGCAAGGTGTTGAGCTTGAATTCAGTGGGCTTGATGTTGCTTTCAAAAGTATGAACATTAAAATTTTTGTTGATTCTAATAATTTTTTATTATTTTTGATTTTGCATGAAGGAAACTGAAATTATATGATTTGCTACAACTTTTAGCAAAGCACAATAGTTTTTGCACTGTGCAAGAGTATTTAGATGGTTGCTAGGGCCCCATCTACCTTTATCTAAAGGGAAGCTCCTTTTTGGTAGGACCGGTGTGATGGCTCACTTGGTAGAGCGTCTGCCTCACAATCGGAAGGTCGATGGTTCGAGCCACGGCCAAGTCATACCAAAGACTTTTAAAATAGTACTCGCTGCCCTTCTCTTCTGGCGCTCGAAAAATGAGAAAGGAGTGGGGAAGTTAATCACGCGGAGCTACCAGTGGACCAGCCCCCCGCTGTAGCCCTCACTGCATTCGCAGACGCGTGGCCTAGGGCTATAGAAACAGAGATAGGCGCCACCCTATGCGCCATTGGGCGCGGGAAGGACTTTGACTTTTTGATAGGACTCTCATCCTGGACTTTTGATATGTGAGGAAGGGTGGCCAGTTCCCTTTCTTGCCTCCTTTATGTCCCCAGTATTACCACTTGATCTTCATTATAAACCAGTAGAAGTTGATTTCATGTAACTTTCTATAGGAATGAAATTCAAGTTACAAATGCATGTAGCTTTTTTGTGTTGCAAATCACTAACAGTATCAAAGCTTCTAGAAATAGCATTTTCTACTCCCAAAAATGTATAGGGATTGGAATGATAATTTTTTAATGTTATTTTGTTAGGGGACATTTCAGTAACAAAATATTGCCAAATCAATCTTGATAAAGATAATTATAGAGCATTGGCATATGCTGTTAAAAACCATTATTGGTATCAGATGTATATTGGTAAGTTGCATCTTCATCTGAGTCATCTAGTATGAATACATCATTATTTTAAGTTACACATTATGAGATCTTAGTTGTACCATTTTTTTAAGTGTAGGAAATCCTAAATGATAATATTGAATGTTATTCTATGCTATGTTTGTATAATATATAGCATTGTGCAAAGTACAATGTAATTAACTGTTATACAGTGTAAAAGCCTTGTCATTTAGCGCCTGTCATTCCATACACATGCTCCCACACACATGCAAATCAAGTTGCATGTGCTATTAATAGCACTTGTAAATAGGTGTTCTTGACTATTTCCTGGTAACTTCGAATACTGATTTCATCATTTGGAAAGGTAATGACCTTTAGCTTATCATCATGCATTATACCCTAGTATGTTGACCACAATCATCACCTACTTACAACTTTCAAGAACAGCGCTTAGTCTGGTGATGGAGCATTGTTTTTACATTTATTTTTTAAGCTACAGTAGTTTCCTTGTTGGAATGAATTTCTCTGCTTACTATTGTCTTTATTGCCCCTTACACTTCTTTTCTTTATTTCTTGATTTGATCTGAGCATGTATATGCAAAGATTGTCTTAGCAGTGCATGCACAGTATTTACTGCATGCGCAGTATTTTACTCATGACAAGGCCTGAGTGCATATTGGTGTATAATTGTAGATAGTATCTAATATAATCAGAAATTAGATAACATACTAGCTGATTCCTATTTCATTTCTTCCTTCCCAGATGACCTTCCAGTATGGGGTAAGTGAATCAGCATTTTGTGGATTTGATCTGCAACTTTTTAGTTTTACTTCCAATACATGTATCATATTGTTGACAATGTCTACTTTACTTATCTCTTACTCTCCTTTAAGAAAAGTTTGCTATGACATCACAAGACACACATATAGTAATTCTTAACATGAGTAGCAGGCATCATTATAGAACTTACAAAGATTCCACATAGTTTTATTGCATGTTTTTAAAGCTAATTTTTGGTGCTTTTATGCTGTCATGTTAGCATTGTATCATAAGTAGGTACTAACTTTGTTTTGCATACATGTTTTTTTATGAGAAAGCCATTATTTTGCCTGAGCCTCAATTTTCTTAACTTTTCCCAAAATTGAGTCTGAGATTTTCTTAAATTTTTCTTAACCTTTACTGAAATAAACTGGCTAAAATGGTTTAAACTTTTGTTATTGATATTGTATACTTGAATTTGAATTCCATTCCAATTTTGAATGCAATAACAACAAAATACCAATTTTGGGCTTATAAAAACACTTAATTTTGGAAACTGAGTCTCGTGATTTTCTTACGATTTTTTTAAAGATTTTGACGATCTGAGCCTCATTTTCTTATAAACCTTTTTCTTATAAAAAACCGTGCATGAGAGATGAAATGGGGGGCAAAGTTGTTATTGGAAGAAAAAGTAATTAGAAAGCAAAGAAGTAGAATAGCAAGGATTGTATGGGAGATAGCATAAAGAAGTTGCTTCAGAGACCACAAGGAATGAAGATGTTTGGAAAAATATCTGTGGGGAGTAAATGGCATCATTTGGTTGATTAGTTATCTGCCATAAAAAAACCAATTTGGTAGGAATCTTTTTATGATGATATGCTGGGCATGGATATCATGCTAAGATTCAATGACATTATGAATTTTAGTAGATTCAATCAATAAGGTATAGTTTAATTTCTTAGGTATTGTTGGTGAAATNATCTGCAACTTTTTAGTTTTACTTCCAATACATGTATCATATTGTTGACAATGTCTACTTTACTTATCTCTTACTCTCCTTTAAGAGAAGTTTGCTATGACATCACAAGACACACATATAGTAATTCTTAACATGAGTAGCAGGCATCATTATAGAACGTACAAAGATTCCACATAGTTTTATTGCATGTTTTTAAAGCTAATTTTTGGTACTTTTATGCTGTCATGTTAGCACTGTATCATAAGTAAGTACTAAATTTTTTTGCATACACATTTTTTTTATAAGAAAGCCATTATTTTGCCTGAGCCTCAATTTTCTTAACTATTCCCAAAATTGAGTCTGAGATGTTCTTAAATTTTTCTTAACCTTTACTGAAATAAACTGGCTAAAATGGTTTAAACTTTTGTTATTGATATTGTATACTTGAATTTGAATTCCATTCCAATTTTGAATGCAATAACGACGAAATACCAATTTTTAGCTTATAAAAGCACTTAATTTTGGAAACTGAGCCTCGTGATTTTCTTACAATTTTTTTAAGGTTTTGACGATCTGAGCCTCATTTTCTTAAAAACCTTTTTCTTATAAAAAACATGCATGAGAGTTAAAATGGGGGACAAAGTTGTTATTGGAAGAAAAATTAATTAGAAAGCAAAGAAGTAGAATAGCAAGGATTATATGGGAGATAACATAAAGAAGTGGCTACAGAGACCACAGGGAATAAAGATGTTTGGAAAAATATCTGTAGGGAGTAAATGGCATCGTTTGGTTGATTATTTATCTACCATAAAAAGAACTAATTTGGTAGGAATCTTTTTATGATGATATACTGGGCATGGAATTCATGCTAAGATTCAATGACATTATGAATTTTAGTAGATTCAATCAATAAGGTATAGTTTAATTTCTTAGGTATTGTTGGTGAAATNTTGGTGAGACTGATGATGAGCTGTTCATATGGACTCACAAGAAATTTGATATTGGGTATGATGGCAATAAGGTAAGCAAGTTTTTGTATCTGTGGTCTGTTTGTGCTGTTGGTTTATGCAAAATAAGATGCCAAATGTATCTACAAATTTTCATTTTTTTGTATTAGATTTGGAAACGGGCTCTATTTTGAAGTGTATAAACTAGAATGTTGGTAAACATCAAGGCACCTGACCATTCTTCTTGGTGGCAATACAAACTTCGATTTAGTATAGATTTAGTGAAATCATCATCACCACAGTTTTAGCCATAGGACTCATTTTTCTATCTCAAATGACTTCTTCACACAAAGTTCGAACTAGAGGATACTCTTTTTTTAATGAATAGCCTTTGAATGCACAACCAGGACTGAAGTGACTAGAACATTTAGCAATTCCAGGGCACAGTGCAACAGGGGATCTTTGAGCATTCAAACTAACAGTCCATGCCTGGAGACAGGTTCATTTGCATGTGCACCTGTCCATACATGTGCAAAGTCCCCAGCATGAACAAAAAATCACCCATGCCAGCATCATTATCAACCTTGCAATCACACATGTTAAACAGGGAATTCATTGTCACAACTGCAACTTTATTGACTGTCAATTTTTGCTTTCATAAATCAGCTTTATCTTGTTTTATCCTAAATGAGACATTTGAGATACTTCAACAACAAGAAACTGTATATTTTGGATGCACAAGTGTTGTCTCACACATGCAATTCAAAACAATTAAGAGTGATCGCTTGTGTAGACAAGGGCACATATGCAAAGTGATGCTCTTGCACCAATTTCTTCTGGGCATGGACTGAACTAATGGGGAATTCCCCACCAAACTATTGGAATTCTCTACTAGTTGGCCCATGTTTCCTCACTAGGCGGTGCTTTTTTGTGACTACTTTTTAAAGTGAGTGTGAGTCATTTCTATTTACTGCTTGCAGTGTTCTTTCATATGTGTGAAATTATTTGCTATGTCTTTCTTTCGATTACTGTCAATCACCCTCTGTTTTCTTTAAATAAAAGTTGCTATCACAGTCATTTTGGCAGTTATGACAGCCCCTGACACACCTCCACATGTAAAGCCCCTCTGGGTGAATTCCCCATCAATGGACATACATATGAAGATCCATTGCAATGTAAAATGTAAAAGTAACCCAAGTGCTTGGCAACTTTGCTGAAAAGGTTTCCTTTATGCAGAGTGTGCTTTGACAAATGAAATTGTACTTTATTGGCACTATTAATTTAGTCAAAGCCACCAGAATTTTCACAATAAGTTTTTGCTGCCATAAAATGTAAACAGAGCTGCCTATGAATTGTAGTTGGGAAGGAATTGTCAGCTGTTGTATGTACAGATGAATTCTATGTTTATTTTGAAATGTTCACTTATTGCGTTCTCACCAGATTGCTGATATAAACTTAACAAGTGAAGCCAAAGTGAAGCTTGAACCTGGAATAAATCTCCCATTTACATATCAGGTATATGCATTTACATAACATAATTTAGACCAATGACCATTTACTGTTACTACTATCCATGTAATTCAATGCTGCAGTGGCGACTGGGAGTAGAAATAAGTTGGCATTAGAATTAAATTTATATTGATGAATTACAGTGATTAGAGCAACTTTCTGTGTTGCATTTCTTTCCTATTGACTACTGCCAGTTTGGCGATTCATGAGCAGAGGGACGTGGTTGAGGCTTGCTCTGGTTTGTGTTTCATTTGACAGCTTTCATACCGGCACTTTTTCAGCCACCAGTTATAAGAAAGTGGCCCCTAATAATGGACTTGTGGATAGGTTAAAGCCAGGAAAACTTCAGCTGCTCTTATATCGGCAGCAACACTCAGAGGAGGCTTTCCTAGCTGTAGTCTTCGTATTTTTGCCTTCTTTTGAAGGTATGAAGAGTGCCCTTTATGCTTCAAGGTATGTAGTGAAGAAGCTTTTGCTACAATGCTTATTGAAAACATTGCAGTAATTCTATCCATGTGCAAATCTACCATCATGAGGCATTGCCAACAAAAATAAGTGTTTAATAAAACTTTTCGAATAAACCTCTCAAGCAAATCCTTCTATCCGTTTCTATTGTTCGTCTTCGTTCATGCGTTATACTTCTTCCAGTTAATACAAAGAATAACATTCAGAAATACCCTTATGTGCAGAGCAATGATATAGAAGCGCCGAAGGCGCTAGATATCCAACTCGGTCTGCCAGAGTGAGGCAAACTTTGTTTTGGCGGCCATTTTAAATGGTAGCAGAAAGATTTTTCGCCAGTACTGAGCCCTTATAATTTGGTAAAAAGTAAGTGCTGAGTTTGTGAAGTTCCCAATGGATTTTTAGTGTGTACAGTGGTAAGTCGTCATTAACCATTTCTTATCTCCTCAATTTCGATTGAATTTTGACGATTCGTGCGCTTTGTGAAATTCGAAAAGTATAATTAAAACTTTTTTGCAATGTAGCAGTGAAGCCACTGGCAACTATTTACATTGTTTTTGTTTTAAAATTTCTATACGAAGGTTTCACAATAATCTTTTCCCTGTGGTTGTTTGTGAATTTAAGACTCCGATCTCAGCAGGCCAAACTATGAATGCGGACTTTGGTTGTATACTGCTTGCTGCCATTGAGGTAAACATATAAAATATGCCACATTGTTAGCTTTAACAAGTGAAATTGGATCGGATCTTTTTTCAGAATATGGTTAAATCTTGCTCTGCATATGGATGCACAAATCGTTTTTCTAAAAACTGCATTTTTATTTCATAAATTTCCTCTGAAGGACAAGAGCCTTCTCTGAAAGTGGATAGTTGCAAAATTTTCAACCTACCTTCAATAGCTATGTATGTGGCGAGCATTTCCTTCCTTCGGATTTTACTTTTTCAAACGTCATTTATCACATTACCGTCATATAATGTTACAAAGTTCTTTCTTTGATAAGACTAACAAAAATGAAAGTTTTTAAGGTTATTAGAGTGAATACTGCAGCAAATGAAATTGAAATCGCAATTTCTAACTTAATCCCCTTGTAATGAAATGTTTGCAAAACACTTTATTCCAACAAGACAGAACCACACCGCAGCAACTGCCACCTTTATAGTACTTGAAACGTCGCGATAAATGCACAAATTGCCAAAATTCAAACAAAATTGAAAGGAAAAGAGACAATTCATACTAACTCACCACTTTACACGCTTGAAATCCGTACTTAACCTCATGAAATCAGCCCTTACTTTTCACCAAATTATAAGGGCTCAGTACTGGCGATAATCCTTTTTGCCACCATTTTAAATGGCTGCCAAGCAAAATTTGCCTCACTCGGTTCAATGTGCAATCCCCTGAGTTGGACATCTAGCGCCTTCGGCGCTTCTATATCATTGGCGCAGACCGTGTTGATTTATAGTGGATGTAATCTTTTTCAGCGAAGTTAACTTTGCAGCGGCCGCTGGGTGCAATTAGAAATTGGAGGCTAATAACACAACCAACAAGAACAATTGAAATATAATCCCTTTTCATTTACACATACTTCGGCCCTCTTAGCAAAAACAAAGGCGCCAATGGTTCACGTTATTAGGATCTGCATTCTAAAAGCAGATATTGCAGAAGGCTGGTTGAGCTTCCTCTTATCGTTTACGGGCACTGTTGTAACAACTATCAATTGCAACTCAATACAAGTTGCAGTTGCACATGAATCCAAGCAACAGAAATGAAAAGATTTGGTTAAAACCAGGAGGAGACTAGAAAATGGGGAAACAAACTGTTATTAGACTAATAAACACCAATAACGCCACAAGCCGCCACTAAAATGCTGCATATATTGGCAGTTTTCTGCTTTACTTTTAGCAAATTTTCCTTAGGATTTAGTAATTAATAGTAATAATATTTTTTGGCCTAAGCATAGCAGCTGTCAGCATGGACATCTATATTTTACTCAGTCCCCTTAGACTTTGTTGAAATTTGTGCAGTGAAATTTTCAGTAATTTATTTTACAACTATCTTCTGTTTTGCCTATATCTTGCGCTCAGAAATGAACATTGCAGAACCTAATTATATTATTGCATTATTAGCCTTGACCTATATGACATTTTCATTATTGTTTTATTCAACAGGTAAAATGGAAGCCATCAGTGATCAGTTTTGCAAGTCGATATGATAAATACTTAGATCCTGGATTCTTTCAGCATCGAATCCATTGGTTTTCAATCTTCAATTCTTTCATGATGGTCATCTTCCTCGTTGGACTTGTTAGCATGATTTTAATGCGTACTCTGAGGAAGGATTACGCTCGTTATAGTAAAGAGGAAGACCTTGACGAAATGGTGAGTTTGATGGTGAAATGGATACGAATCTTGTTTTAATAATGAAATATTGTTGAATCATTTGGATATCTCATCCCATCGTTATTTCAATATCTCATTTTCCTTTATTGTTTACATGCTTCTCTTTTTACCTTCACTTTTGATTTACATGGTTTGTAGATTATATCGTTTTCTGTATGGAACAGGGTGCGTACAGGTCGTTGAACTCCTTGAAAAGTGCTGGGATTTGAAATGCCATTTGAAGGGTACCTGAAAATCCTTGAAAATGACAACTTTTCCATGAGCATTAATCAGACTCCTTGAAATTTTTGACTGTTTACTGTTTACTTCGTTCATAGCAGTAAACAGCACAAAAAATAATATAAAGAAATACCCAAAAGAAAGTTTTTAAAAAAATGGTACAAGAAAACTCGTGATGTACCAAGAAATGTCTCGTCTTTAGTGTTTTGGGCTTCCTGTGTATTCACGCATGTTCTGTGAATGTTAATTTATAGCTCCTTGAAAACTTTCATTTTGGTCCTTGAATAGTCCTTGAAAACTCCCTGAATTTGCTTATCATTATCCTGCACGGATTCTGATGCAAAAACAGCTATCGTTTTTCAATATTGAAAGCTACTGTCACAAACATATACGATGGCATAATGCACTTCAATAAGCCCCTATTGGAGTTTGGCTCCTCAGCGTGCTCTTCTTCAATTTCGTCTCACCATTTTGTTGTCTTAATTTTGTAGGAACGTGATTTGGGTGATGAATATGGCTGGAAACAAGTTCATGGTGACGTCTTTAGGGCACCTCCGTCTTCATTGGTTCTCACTGCGTTGATTGGAACTGGTTGTCAATTAGCTTCAGTCTTCCTCATTGTTATTGCCTTTACAATTATGGGAGATCTTTATGTGGGGTAAGTCTTTGCCATTATATTGGGTTAAAGTGCCCATTCCTCCACTTACTCCATGCATTTTTGTATTGCATTCACTGTTTTTGTGAAAAGGTTTGTGTTCAATCTAACAGTCGTAGAAAGCATCTCTTTACAGAAATAGTGTTCTTGTACTGCCTGATTACTAAATTTCTAAGTTTGCTCCCTATCTTTTTCACCTCACTTACCTATATCAACCAGTGAGCTACTTTCTTGCTTTTTTCCTCTTTCATTCTCAACACTTGAAGCAGCTTTTTGAATATAGTATATTCCTGTAGACTTCCTTCAAACGCGTAGTATGGCTTCTAAGGAGGATTGGGAATAAGGAAGTCATTCAACCATTGCATAGTGTCTCTACCAGGGAGGAAGGGTACCTTGATTTGTTTTGGTATCGTTTCTTTCAAGGGGAGGGTTGTGCTATGAAGCATTGTGATAGAGGGAGTTTTCTCAGAAGGTGGGACATTGACGTTACGTATTGAATGAATAATCCCTAACGCATTTTCCAGAATTTAATACCTGTTGTAAATTTTGTTATAGCCGGTGTTTTCAAGAGGCAGAGCTTCTTTTTTGTTTGTGTAGAAACTTTTGTTACAGTTTCTATCTCCTTAAGAGTCTGGGAATATTTTTAACAATATGATATTTACTGTTTATATTTTTCTCCCCCACAGTCGTGGATCGATTCTGAGTACATCAATCTTTGTATATGCTGCAACTAGCCCAATAAATGGTTTCTTTGGTGGATCATTGTATTCAAGATTAGGAGGTGGGCGTAGAAATTCATATCTTCATTTATTGCCCAGGGGCGACTAGGGTGTTTTAAGCATTGCATATCTAATAGCAATTGCCATATCATTTCTTCCTTCTTCACAGTCACCCATATTGTTTTATGCTCCCATGCAGAGGAATTAGCGTCACATATCAGCCGTAGTAGTGTTGCTGTCTGATCGGTTTGAATTGCATTGGTCTTATCCCATCACTTTTTAAGCACCTTACAATATTTTTATTACATTCTGTGAACATGATCGCAATTTCCTAACCGTAGCCCAACCAGTAGTAGCGCACTTCAGCAAGATGGAATAGATTTTAAATTTCGGTGCTGTAACATTCTCAGGTACTCTTTATAGTACTCTCGTTTGTAGAAAGTGAATTAAGCTCCGAAATATATTTTTTCTTTAGGAAAAGAGTGGATTAAACAGATGATAGTTAGCGCTTCATTACTACCAGTGTTCGTTTGTGGTACAGCTTTCATGATTAATTTCATCGCTATCTACTATCACGCTTCAAGGGCTATCCCCTTCGGAACCATGGTAGGTANAATTTGTATTTACTCACTAATTAACGTAAAATGCCTGTTTTACGGAGTTCTTTCAGGAGCACAATGGCGACTAGTCATTGTCAACCAAAATATGTATCAATAATTCGTCTAAAGCGATGCTGGATTTTACAAGTTCATTTTCTTTTGCATACCGTTTTTTTCCACCTATAACCCCCGCATATAAGCTCCCCCGCAGAAGGGTCCATCTTTTCCCTAACGCATGCATTACTCCGCGTATAAGCCTCCCCGCAGATAGGCCCTGTATGAGTACTCCCCCCGCAGATAAGCCCAATATGAGTACTTCTCAGATCGAAACAAAGAGAATCACAAATAGTAGTTTATCTCTTTTTGTCATGTCTCTAACGTTCCTTTTGTGGAGTTTTGCACCATAGGGTTTATAGACACAACGTATCTCAATGCCTTCACTTGGACCTTGAGGCTGGAAGTAATGACAGTGAAAGTAGTAATACTGACAGCAGTGCCGTAACCACCGGGGGGGCAAAGGGGGGCTGGAGCCCCCCCAATAATTTCTTGTTAAAATAATAATACTATAGTGACTTCTAAGCCCCCCAAAATGATAATCGTGGTTACGGCCTTGTGACAGTGAACTTGTGACGAAGATGATACATGAACACACTTTCATGAGAACTGATCCTAGGTAGTTATTATTGAGATTGCTGTTAAAGCTAGGTTACCCTTGTTTAGGCCAACAAATTGACAATTTTGGGTGTTACTCTTGCTAAACTTGTGGTTACACTGCGTATTGGCACCTCGTGGACATGCCCAGCCACAGGGAGGCCCACCAAAAATGCCTCTCGAGCACAGATAAGCCCTGAGCTTATAGGCGGGGAAACACTGCGTTAAGCACATTGGGTATGCAAGTGAGCATTTCTTTACATCCTAGTGGTTCTTTCAGAACGTGTTCCATTGAAATTACGTTTTTACGTGAAATATTTTTTTTCGATTAGGTGGCTATTGCCTGCATTTGTTTGTTTGTCATTTTGCCGATGAATTTGGTCGGAACGGTGTTGGGAAGAAATAGTCATGGACAACCCAATCACCCATGCCGTGTGAATCCTGTCCCTCGACCCATACCTGACAAAAAATGGTAAATATCTGCAATTTATGGTTTTAGTACTACAATATATATAACTTAAAGATGCCATGCTAGTTTTTTTTGAGAGCGTTTTTTTAAGCCTGGTGATGAATTTCATTCTCGGTTATTTTGATATGCAGTGTGATGGTATGAGAGGAAGACCACGAATGCAGATAAATGTAGGAAGTGAAAGTGAATTTAAGAAAATGATTACAGGCAGAGTAAATAGAGATCACATGGTCACTGTGATAAGCATGGTATGAAGAAAGAGAAGGGGGAAATTTGAGAAGTTTTATGCCATTTAACAGAAAGCATGATTTTTCATCTACTTTGATGCTGAAGACTTTTAGAGATATAGTATTTTGCGGGAATGCCTTATTACAGATGCTCTTGTGTGTCCAGTGATTAGTCATTTGGATCTTGAATCAATATTTAAAGATCTTTATTATTTATTGAATTTAGGTTTATGGAACCAAGCGTGATCATTTTTCTTGGTGGGATTCTTCCGTTTGGTTCCATCTTCATTGAAATGTGAGTGTAATTTTCTGATTTAAATTTTCATTTTCAATTTTTACATTTACATCTCTGTCACAACGTGATGTTCCCATATTTTGGCTGTTTAACTAGCAGGAATGAACATATTCACTTCTTAAGTCATCACCTTGGCTTTCTGTGCTTTAGTAAAGAGAGTGAACAAAGGAGGAACTTACAAATAGGTTGGAACAATCCGCGTAGTGTTAGTCCAACGGCGGAGCCTTCTGAAATAGGGAGCCAGATAACTGCTGAATGAAAGTTAGTACTGTTTGTTTGATGTTGGATGAAGAATAAGACTGTTAGAGAGGGAAATTGTCCGGCATTTGCATTTGAACTTGTAATATATGACAGGCTTGTGCCTTTTTAATGCCAAACTTTGTTGGATGGTACTCAAACAGAACAGGTCATCACAATGAAGCTTTTAGGATTTATTGTTGATGAAGGTTCACTTTGAAATGAATAGTAAACATTTGTGAAAAGTATCGTATTTGCTGGTTTGGGGGTCATTCAGAAAGCTGAAAGTATGCTAGTCTTCCATGAGAGACCTAGCACTGTATTTTACTGGTTATGCCTGATGATTTGTCTCTAACATTGTGATCATTAATGTTGGTACCTCTTCGCATAGTCATATACCTATAACTGCTGCTACTCATTTGTGCATTGTTCTCGTTGCAATGTATTGCAGGATGTTATTGAATTGAACTCTGCTTCAGGTACTTCATTTTCACATCGTTTTGGGCGTACAAAATCTACTATGTCTACGGATTTATGCTGCTTGTCTTCCTAATTCTCGTCATCGTTACAATCTGTGTCACCATCGTTTGCACTTACTTCTTGCTGAATGCAGAAGATTACAGATGGTTGGTTTTTCATGATTGTTTCTTTTACAATTTTCTCACTATCGGTCACCGCCTTTTGCACTGGTTTATAGTATTGAGATATCGATTTTGTCAAGTAAAATAGAAGTACAATTTTGAGTAATGTATTTTGTATTTTTGCAGTAGAAATGAGATAGACTTTATGTTAATGTATCTTTTGTAGATATGATTCTTACGTAAAGTGATTTTATGAAAATGCAGTTGAGCTAAAGAATCAAATTCGGTAGAACGATAGAATCGGATAGTGTTTGGACTGAATGGTACAAAGGAGTAGGGTGTACGAGTGATTTTGTCCCTTTGTTATCATCAGAGTTTATACCAGATATTATTTGGCTGATGAACCCATACTTAACACAATTTGATGCAACGTTTATTTTTACCTTCATGTTTTCTTTGTTTTTTCAGGCAATGGACAAGTTTTCTTTCCGCTGCTTCTACCGCTGGTTATGTTTATCTTTACTCAATTTATTATTTCTTCTTCAAAACTAAGTAAGTTACTCGTTTATTGCCGTTTGTTTGTTTTCCCTCGAAATCAGATTTCAGTTTCGGCTAGATCTAGGTCAATAGCAGCCCTTGATGAGCCAAGAATTCAATGTTTTACTGTGATTTCTTAAGTTCGTGTATTTAAGAGAGCAGCTTGCATGGTGGGGCGACTAGTTTTGGCTCTCCCTTGACATTGCACCCCATGTTTTCATACATGCTCTGCTTAAACAGGCACTAAGTTGGATTTATGAGTTAGTGTTTTTATGAGTACACCCGTTTGGAACCAATGAAAATTTTTGAATCCATTTGTGCATGGCTTCAATATTGATTGCTTCTTTTTGTAAAGGCTCAGTGAACCTCTGTCGTATGTCAACCTCCTCATGGTTCTTGTTCTGCTGTGCTTTGTTTTGATTCCCGTTTGCGATTTCTCTTAGTCTCCTATTTCACACTTCAGTTATCTTTGTAAAACTCTGTTTTCCCTGGTGACTTTCAAAGGATTTTTCTCAAGGGACTCACTCGCTAGCTCTCTTCTGATCCTATGCTCTTGAAAAAAACACTTTCTATTAAAGTTAGTCTTCATGTTTGTCATTCGAAATGAGAATTGAGTTCATTATCAGACAGTTGAGTAGCTGTTTTGCTAGTCTTTCAAAATAAGCAGTTTCAAAATGAATGCTTATTCTCTTCCCATCCCCTCATATTTCGTCGTGGGTAGGTTTACATCTTGTCAGAACTAATTTTTATACCTAGTCTCGTTCCTTACTTTAGGATGTATGGTTTATTCCAAACAACATTTTATTTCGGATATATGGCATTATTTAGCATTGCTCTTGGGATTTTGTGCGGTAAGTGTTCTATAAACTTAAATCGTGTTTATTTACTACGCTTTGAACTATTAGGCGATGTGTACCAGCCGTTGTTGATTACATTTGGTATCAAAAATGTGTTTCTGGATGTTATCACAGTCCATCATCGAATTAAAGTACAGGGAAGAATTGCTGACAATGTTTTGAGTTGTGGTAGTCTTGCCCTTGAGAGTTAACCTACACTTCATCGTATTGATGCATGTAAAGTGAAGTTTGTTATCTGCATGCAGATTTTATGGCATTGCTTCATAAAATAACGTGCAACTTTACTTAAAATTTTATCCCCGGAAGAAGTTGCTAGTGCATCTGTTCGCGTCATTGGAAATTGGCCTACCTAATACAAAGTTTACATTGTTCTCCGAAGATTACTAAAAGCTTCTTGACTTCTGTTTCCCTTAACCCTATTACCAAAACTTAATCCCTTATTTAAGCCTACACTACAAAAGTATGGGAACGAAAGGGCAGTTGCGAAAATCAACTTAAGGGCAGTTGTCTCTCTTTGCCCGCTCGCCACTACGTTGAGGTCTCCAACCATGAGCTAGCCATCATCATCATCATCATCATCACTATCTTCATTTTCCAGCCGTGATTGGACAAATAAGAGATGGATGTTTCTATGCCATTCTATATATGCCACGTATTATTACATATCATCACATAAACTCTCCTTCATTTTCAGGCACATTTGGATATATTGGTACAAGTGCATTTGTTAGGAAGATCTATTCCACTGTTAAAATTGACTGAAATCCAATGGGAGCACTGACTACATTTATTCACTGACTTATACATGGTGGAGCTAGAAAGCTGTCTAATTTCTCACTCGCAACCTTGAAGATTTCGTGGTTTATGTCTGTGCTGCATAGAGATACAGCTAAAGAAACATTACGTGATGTATAAGTTTGGGAAAACTCTTCTCCTGACTATTAGTTGTTATTTTTATTCTAATTCAACAACTGCAAAAGTATGGCTAGCATCCTGTGGTGTAGTCCAGTTCAAACCATTGCATTACAGAGACTAGAAATATTTTGAGATTATACAGAGCCACAACCTGTATTTTTTGAATGCCCTCTAGTTTTGTAGAACATCCTGCTGATCTAAATAAAAGCTGTTTCATTGTCGTATTCAGATGATTCTTGCTGTATTGGCGCTTGATTGACGATTTTTCTTACTACATCCCTCATCTAATTTTTGCAGAGTACTTTACTCTCTCTAAGACTCCTAGTTCCTAAACACTCGAATCCTGTAATACTTACGTCCAGAATTTATCTCCTTTTTTATCTTCTAGTCTGTTAAGTTATTGCATTTTCGCTCTTACCAAGGCTTGCCCTATTTCAGTGTTTCTATTAGCATAACAAAGCTTTAACTCTCTAGTGCTTAATCTTCAATGGCATTGCCCTTTCCCAAGATTCTAAGTACTGTGCTTTGTTTCAAAATTTGAGGTTGTTTTTAGAATGGTGTACTTGAAAATTCAATGTTTGAAATCTTAGACTGTAGTTTGCTCATCCTAGGGGAAGGGGGAGAGATATGCTGTTGTGACGTTTCGGAAGATAGTATATAGCCTTAGATGCAGGATGCTTAGACAGTTGGCATTATGAGTAATGATTCTTTTAATTGATTTCAGTTTAACTTCGATGTTAAGATCAATATGTTGTATTTCCTGGTGTTTCTTTTTCTGAGTTCTTTTTCCGAGAATAAAAACCAGAGTTAGCCCGGATAAAAATTGCTCGAAAGGTAGTATACTTTCGTACGTAGGAGAGTGCCTGTTAGAGAGGACACTTATGCTGAGCCATTGGCATGTGAGGTAGGGTGGCCAGTTCCTTTCCTCGCGGCCTTTATCTCCCCAGTGTTCCCACTGGGTGCCCATTTGCTGCTGGGTTAGCAGTGGGCGAGCGTTCAGTCAGGGCATCGAGTCGGGCTCGAGCCGTAGACCTTCCGCATGGGAGGCATGCGCTCTAACCACTATGCTACCATTTTGTGAGATTATGGGATAGATTTGGGCAGTTTTGGCTAATTTTGGATCAGTTTTACACCTTGAGATCCACCAAGTACCTCCAAATTGATAGAAAAGTATAGTGACCAGTCAGTTTGAACTATATATCAATATTCATAGCCATTACAGGCCTTAGCACCTTTCAATTTGGTTGTTGTGTCTTACAAATACGCATATTTTTGCCAGTTGTATTCAAATCGAAGCAAAATACGGTTTTTCAGGGTGCAAACCGCCAAAAATGCGTAAAAGTCACTTTTCTTCGGCTTCTGCTTAATTTTGGCTGTATCAAGGTTTCGTGCTTTCCAACCTCTTACTGAAAATGTGTATAAAAGATGTTTGATAGGAGAACTAGGCCTAAAGAGGCCTAAACGTTTGAAGCTTTAAACGAGATAACACCAAAGTCCAGTACTACAGCCAAAGCAGTAAGCAAAGTGAATCTTTGCAATTCGATTTGTTTTGCGCAACGAAGCGTTTCTTGATGGCGAGCACTGATGATGGTTGTAGAGAGAGTTGCAGACAACCTCGTGAATGCTGTGAGGAAAATGAGATGTCAAGTGTAGCGTATACAAGCAATATCTATTTAACACGTGCCATGTGGCACTGGATGAAATTCCAGCAAAATATGATGAAATATCTTTATAGCAGACAGAATACACCCTCACATAAAGACCAAAATACTTGGAGGCAGAATTCTAGGAACAGCACATCTCAAAGGAGAAGATACAATGTAGTAGAAGGAGAATGTGAAGCATGCAGAAAAGAAGCCTTTGAATTTAGGATTAGCAATAAAAAATGGATTGATCAAGGACGTTTTGTCAGATCATATCAAAGGGAATTGAATATCGTTGATAAAACAAGTGTTGATGAAGCTATGAGTGATGATGACTATTTTGAAATGGATCTTGATGAAGAATTTAAAAAGTTTCTTGAAATCTCCGAAAAACATAGACAAGAAAGAGGTGATGTTAGTTAAAGAATAGAAGTGAAAATTAATTGTATGTACATCTAAATATGTTAGTTATTATGGTTTCCAGATTGAAGGGCTTATAGTCCAGCCTCAAGTAGTTATCACCTATAGCTAGCGGCCATCTCCTGATAGTTGATGCTTGAGGAATATGGAATTTTTCGACAAAATCTCACGTGTGCTAGCATTAATGTATAGACATGCAATTATGCATGTGCATATGTTAGAATTGTAACATGCAGACCATGTTCTTTGCAGTTCCATGTTGTCAAAACTGAACTAAACTGATGACTCAAAGGAGAACTGCTCTTACATTCATTAAGAGAATTAGCTAATTGCCATCATCAGATGTTACTGACTTGGCCACAACCATCCCTTAGCAACACTGACTACACCTATGCACATGCCAAATCTTGTGCATGCAGCTACCATATTCCTCAATGGCCACTAACCTTCAGTCCCAAGCACTTAAGGACTTAATTAGGCCTTTCCCACAAAATATGTAAAGCTTATTTACCTTTTGTCTGGTAGTTTTACTGCTGAATCTACAATTTTGAAAGCATTTTTAGAGGCAATTATTAAGTCCACTAAGCTGTGCAATAACCTGAAGCAGCATGCACTAGCATTTTCACTATTTTTTCCTCTAGAAAAAGCAAAGAAACAAAAAAGTAATTGCAGCAAAAGAAGAAATGATGAAATTACAAAATCTGATGAACTTGAAGATGATGTTGAGTATATTGATGGTATGCATTCACTTTACACAATTAGCTTTTCACTCTTGTTTGCAGGTTTAGATGGTTCTATTTTCAGCAACACATTTTGAAGCATTGATACAGGGGGATTTATGATTATACAGGAGCATCTATCTAGGGATCGAATTCAAACTTTTTTGATTTTATGCTATTTGATCATTTATTAGAGCTTGTCCTTTTCTCTAAGAATGGGGTGACTGATAATCTTGTAGGGGTTTCACACCCAGTGGTGATTTCTAAAAACTTTAACAAGGGGGGCTCTAGGCACAACCACGTCCTAGTTTGGGTGTGGTCCAGCTACAACCATGCCCATATTTTCAAAGATAGAAACATGATAATTTAGTTGAATACTGATATAGTATAATCAACAATAAGAGATGTGTCAATAACCATATTGCAGTGCACTATTGATCATAACACGTTGGAAGCAAAGCCAATAAACTCTGAAAAGCTAAGCCAATGCAAGATTTCTAGGGGGCTGAGCCCCCCAAAATGAGCAGAGATTCTAACAAGGGGGCTCCACCCCCCTGAGCCCCCCTAGAAATCACCCCTGTCCACACCACATACCTCTCTTTCTCCTTATCTTGCCATAACTGATAGAAAAGTAGAGACCAGTTCTGCTCTTCCAAACTTTCTAATTGTGGTTTGTAATGTTGCTGATCTTTTGTGGGTGTTGCAGGTAGCCCAATGATGAATGTTTGCATTTGGAAAGGGCTGCCTGCAATGTCTGCTGCTAGGCAAGGAACTTCTTAGAAAAAAACTAGCAAACTGCTTTACCTCAAATTTTACTTCACATTCTGACTAAATTGACCATGGAGATTTCAAGATGAGCTAAAACAAATTTGACTGGAAGTTGATTTTTCTGATGACATCACAATGTCCAAAATCATGCAGTAAAAGAGAGCAACTTTGCTAGGAGGACCTTATTTTAGCCAATTTTACAAGAAAATACCATTTAAAAGTAATCTAGATCATTTTTGGAATTTTTGTTAAAATCAGAATTTTGATAAGGTAGAGGGCAAGGGGCATGATACAAATTTGTGAAATATTGCCTATGACTAATTATCCAACCTAGCAATGAGTTGACCTTATTGAAGATAATATCTGCATATTCTTTTCATAATATTTCTCCAAATAATTTGGCATTTAAGGCCTTCATGGTGATTTGGAGTGGTCTGTGACATCATAAAATTTGACAATAGATAATGTCATAAAATTTAGATTGAAGAGCCATACAAAATACCATATTTTTATTGATCAAATCAACAGTTAAATTCAGTATATCATAGATCTATGTGCTAGAACTTCAATTCTGGCACCATAGAAGCCAAATAATTCCCTAACTTATAAAAATGATTCGTCAATTGCATCTCATTTTATGCATTTCCTTTTCTGATACACTTTCAAAAATTTCAGCGCACCTCACTTACGTACTTTCACTATAAATTCTTTTTTCATTGCTGTCTATAGCTATGTAAATATCTTGTGTTGCATGTTTCTCACTCTCACATTTCTCACTGTTCCAATAACCAAGATAGAGCTACTGGCTCAATTTGCACTATACATTTATCTGTAGCCCCCTGGAGAGATGTCATCTATGATTTTCTAGTTGAAATGCAGTGAACAGTACAACTGGTGTCACACAGAGTCAGAATAGAATGGAGCTCATTTTGATAGCTTCACTATCAATGCCTTATGCAGTCTAACTCTAGTATCAAAAAGCCTTTTTGTTTATTGCCCTCTTGTGGGCAATCATTGCACAACTGTCAACATGTGTCAGATTTCAGCATTCAGTTTTAACTGTAGTTTCAGCAAGCTTTGCATTTAATCATGGTCATCACTTGGAGAAATGTTCAAAGTCAGTAAAATACACAAATCAGTAGTTCCCTTTGCATCTGACAGAACACTACAGAAGAGATAGGCTGGTCATGGCACCCGGGGTGAATTTTGGAGATTTTGTCATGTAATCATAAAGATCCAGAAAGAGGGCCAACAGCCAATTTTCCAATTATGTGCAATCAGAAAAGGCTTTTCAACTACTCATCTTCTTCTGAAAGTTCTTGATCGTTTTGCACATTTGCTCTTTCAGCATCGTGGTTTGTTTGCTCTGCTTTTTCAGATGCTTGCTGTCAGCATACTATGTACCAATTCTGTGATGGTGATTTGTGCCCACAGCCATGGGGTGGTATGGAGTGGCAAATGCCACCCCTTGGCAGCAGGATGCCAGCTTTTTACTACCCCTGGGAGTTTTTCTTCAATTTTTAATTGTTGCCTTACTTTGCAGCTATGGAGAGCTCTGAAATTTTGGTTGAGCTCCACCTGTTTTCTTGTGACATGCTAGAAAACTCAATATTTTCCCACCACACACACACATATTATCCATTTGATCATAATAATATAAAATGTGAAATAAGTTTCATAATTTGTACCATGTGATTCCTGCTGTAGAATTTACTACCCTTGAAACACATTCCTGGCTATCGGCTTGTGGTGATTGTCTTACTGAAGTTCACAATGATGTAAAAAATTTTTGGATCGGTAGATGCAAAGGTAACCATTCCACACAAAGGCTGGGACACCTGCACATAGCATCCACCATATTCAGACCTTCTAGCTTGCATGATTTGGGTATGAGAAGCTCCATTTCAGATCCCATCTCAAGGTCTCACATTCTAGCCACTCAAAATCTCACTATTTCCTTAGTGAATTAGAATATATATGAGATACACCCAGTTTGATTGGTTCTGCTTTTCATCACCAGTTTTGACACAGTTTCCAGCATATTGTCAAGGAAACCATATCAAACTGAGACTGTGACCCCTTGAAACAAGTAGGTCTAGAAGAAGAATATCTTAAATGGCAGCAAAAGACTGTAATGACAAACTCTCAAGATTTAAGGAAATACCTAAACATTTCTGGAACTTAATGTTTCAGATCATGAGGATTTGGGCTCCACAAAGGTTGGAAGATCTGCATGCATACAAACATCTGTTTTCCAACCAATATGACATCTCAGTACTAAAGCTATGCTGTCTATGTACTCGCAAACAAAATCCTACCCCAGGTGCCAGTGCTGTCATTGCATTCTTTGATATACTCCATTAGCAAAGTAGTTGGGTTTCCAAAAGGTTGACAGGATGCAATGATCTCCTCTAGGAATTGGAAGAGGCACAGTTTTGCAGGAGCCAGAATAAGTTAGAAGGAGTGTAATTCACTCAAAGGCTTGAGCCTGGAAAATGTTTTCCCTGACAATGTAATCTGAAATGTGTCAAGAGTTGTGCAATTATTGCCCAAAAAAGGGTAATTGACCAAATGGCTTTTTGAAACTAGACTTAGACTGCATAAGGCATTGATAGCAAAGCCATTAAAGCAAGCTCTATTGCATTCTGACTCTGTGTAACACCAGTTGTACTGTTCACTGTGTTGCAACTAGAAAATCATAGAAGACAACTCTCCAGGGGGCTATGGATAGATGTATAGTGCAAATTGAGCCAGTAGTTCCATCTTGGTTGTTGGAATGGTGAGAAACATGTGAGAGTGAGAAACATGCAACACAAGATAATTACAGAGCTATAGACAGCAATGAAAAAAGAATTTATAGTGAAAATATGTAAGTGAAGTGCACTGAAATTTTTGAAAGTGTATCAGAAAAGGAAATGCATAAAATGAAATGCAATTGACAAATCATTTTTATAAGTTAGGGAGTTATTTGGCTTCAATGATGCCAGAATGGAAGTTCTAGCACATAGATCTATGATATACTGAATTTAACTGTTGATTTGATCAATAAAAATATGGTATTTTGTATGATTCTTCAATCTAAATTTTATGACATCATTTATTGTCAAATTTTATAATGTCACAGACCACTCAAAATTACCATGAAGACCTTAAATGCCAAATTATTTGGAGAAATGTTATGCAAAGAATATGCAGATTTTATCTTTAATAATAATGTCAACTCATCTCTAGGTTGGATAGGCAATGTTTCATGAATTTGTCTTGTGTCCCTTGCCCCCTACCCTATCAAAATTCTGATTTTAACAAATCCTAGTGAAGCTGCTCTCTTTTACNTTGTACCATGTGATTCCTGCTGTAGAATTTACTACCCTTGAAACACATTCCTGGCTATCGGCTTGTGGTGATTGTCTTACTGAAGTTCAAAATGATGTAAAAAATTTTTGGATTGGTAACCATTCCACACAAAAGCTGGGACACCTGCACATAGCATCCACCATATTCAGACCTTCTAGCTTGCATGATTTGGGCATGAGAAGCTCCATTTCAGATCCCATCTCAAGGTCTCACATTCTAGCCACTCAAAATCTCACCGTTTCCTTAGTGAATTAGAATATATATGAGATACACCCAATTTGATTGGTTCTGCTTTTCATCACCAGTTTTGACACAGTTTCCAGCATATTGTCAAGGAAACCATATCAAACTGAGACTGTGACCCCTTGCAAGAAGTAGGTCTAGAAGAAGAATATCTTAAATGGCAGCAAAAGACTGTAATGACAAACTCTCAAGATTTAAGGAAATACCTAAACATTTCTGGAACTTAATGTTTGAGATCATGAGGATTTGGGCTCCACAAAGGTTGGAAGATCTGCATGCATACAAACATCTGTTTTCCAACCAATATGACATCTCAGTAGTAAAGCTATGCTGTCTATGTACTCGCAAACAAAATCCTACCCCAGGTACCAGTGCTGTCATTGCATTCTTTGATATACTCCATTAGCAAAGTAGTTGGGTTTCTAAAAGGTTGACAGGATGCAATGATCTCCTCTAGGAATTGGAAGAGGCACAGTTTTGCAGGAGCCAGAATAAGTTAGAAGGAGTGTAATTCACTCAAAGGCTTGAGCCTGGAAATATTTTCCCTGACAATGTAATCTGAAATGTGTCAAGAGTTGTGCAATTATTACCCAAAAAAGGGTAATTGGCCAAGTGGCTTTTTGAAACTAGACTTAGACTGCATAAGGCATTGATAGCAAAGCCATTAAAGCAAGCTCTATTGCATTCTGACTCTGTGTAACACCAGTTGTACTGTTCACTGCATTGCAACTAGAAAGTCATAGAAGACATCTCTCCAGGGGGCTATGGATAGATGTATAGTGCAAATTGAGCCAGTAGTTCTATCTTGGTTGTTGGAATGGTGAGAAACATGTGAGAGTGAGAAACATGCAACACAAGATAATTACAGAGCTATAGACAGCAATGAAAACAGAATTTATAGTGAAAGTATGTAAGTGAAGTGCACTGAAATTTTTGAAAGTGTATCAGAAAAGGAAATGCATAAAATGAAATGCAATTGACATATCATTTTTATAAGTTAGGGAGTTATTTGGCTTCAATGATGCCAGAATGGAAGTTCTAGCACATACATGTATGATATGCTGAATTTAACTGTTGATTTGATCAATAAAAATATGGTATTTTGTATGATTCTTCAATCTAAATTTTATGACATCATTTATTGTCAAATTTTATGATGTCACAGACCACTCAAAATTACCATGAAGACCTTAAATGCCAAATTATTTGGAGAAATGTTATGCAAAGAATATGCAGATTTTATCTTCAATAATAATGTCAACTCATCTCTAGGTTGGATAGGCAATATTTCATGAATTTGTCTTGTGTCCCTTGCCCCCTACCCTATCAAAATTCTGATTTTAACAAATCCTAGTGAAGCTGCTCTCTTTTACNCAGCATGATTTGGTAATTTTGATGATATTAGACGAATCAACTTCTAGTCAAAATTTTTTGTGGCCCATCTAGGATTTGACATCTCCATGGTTGATTTAGTCAGAATGTGAAGTGAAGTTTGAAGTTAAGCAGTTTGCTAGTTTCTTTCTAATTCCCTGTCTATGCTGGTTGGTGGTGTATTGCCTTCTGGTCCTTGTGGCTATATGGAAACCAGGCTTGATCTGGATAGTATGCCAGCAGTACCTGACTCCATCAAGTAGTTTTTATTTGTTGTTAATGTTGAAATATAAGCACCACTTGCAGTTGGGACCAAATATCTTTCCTGCTGTAGGCAGTGTAGAGATAAGGAAGTATTTTTTAATCTTAATTAATATTATGTTTTAAAAAAATTCCATTGCAGTCTTCCAAGATAGTTCATACCAATTTTTATCTTTTGCAGTTTGCAAGAAACCACTAATGCCAACAACTAATGCCCCAAGTCATGTTAACAAAGGAAAAGAATATAAAGAGTTATATGGAGATCAAGCAGNGAAAGAATTCTGTGTCTTGAGGCATCCATGCAGTTGAACTTTGATCGATTTTGTGACAGAAATAAGCCAGTTTTTTGGCCATATATTCCTCTTAAGTTTTAAATCAAATGACTTAGAGGTACTAGTTTCATTTATTTTGTTTTGTGCTAAAGCAAATTCATGAGGTGATAATAGGATCAACTCTAGTCCTCTAATAGTTGTAGTATTTCTTATTGGTCCTTGTTTTTCTCTTCTATGGTTACAGAGCACTCTTTACTGGGTTCCTAAATGATTTGCCTTTGCTGTATTGTTTCTTTAAATACATGCTGCTCTACTGTAATTTATTCCTATTTCTATGTGAATTTTAGTTTTACAATCCATGCCTTGGAGTAATTATTTGGTTTTATTTTCCATAATGAATTATGTCTTGTTGAATGTTCTGGTGAAAGGTGACTTGGCTTGTGTAATATTATGAAGCATGATGAATAAAATATACCAATAGTGTGATTGTTAGGATGAAGCAAGCAATTGAAGACGTCATTAAACCAGTTGACTCTACTTTTTTTATTTGCCTAGAAAGTTTCTGATTAAGTGTTCCTTTCATGACAGCAGAAATAAACTCAAAGATAAACAAAGCTCTTGTGACATTTTCTAGAAAAGGAATGTCTTTTTATCTAACTATGCAGATTTGCTTGGAATAATGACTAGTAAAGCAAATGCTTGAAATTAGTTAAAAATATAATACATTGGTTGTTTGTACATAATGTCATGGTAAAATGACAAATTTAATTAAAAAAGTAAAACAGGCTTCACTATTTTAGAGAATGCTTTTAAGTCTGCTTCAGAATTTAGGAAAACTGCTGTAAAGAACTAACATTTAAATGACATTTTCATCAAATATAGTGGAGATTAGCACATGTCTGTCTCAAGCATGATAGTGTCTTGTGCAAACTAGTTGAATTTCTGAGGACAGTTAGATTCCTCCCTAAGCAGTACATGTAGAAATAGCAGGTCCCTATTATTGACACCACATGCATGTGTATCTTGAATAGCTTAATTTTGGAGTTCTTTAAAGACTTCACATTCATATGATATTTATTTGTGTAGTTTCTACACAAAATGCTTAGGGATTTCTTAGGATAATGGTGGCTGCTATGGGTAGTTACTATGTGTATTATCCTAAGACATATTTCTTATTCTATGGGTATTACCATTATCCAAACATGTTATTCATTCCTCTTTTCTGTCCATCTGAAATAAATAACACCCTTCCTTGCCTCTGTACTCATATTATATTATATTTTAATTGTGGATAAGGAATACCTAAAACATATTTTACAAAGCTCAAGTCATCAGAATTGTTCTCAGATTTCCTATTTATAGGCAATTCAAAACATATTTCCCACATATTGTAATAGATTATGACCCCTCCCTCCCCTGTTCTCATGCATTTTCACAAAACAACAATACACTTTGACCCTTCCCCACTTCTGTACTACTTCATAAATATGATAAGGAGACTGGGGTAATGTTTTCAAATCTCAGTTTTTCCAATGAACACTTATCCGGTTGAATAACATTGAAATTATTAGAATTGTATTGATCCTTTGAAATAAATACATGTAGAAAGCAAGTTGAACTTCAGTTTTAAGAAATAAGTAACGAGGATGTAGGAATGCATTTCTTGGAAAACTAGAGTATTCCAATTTTTGGAGTATGACATCATGGCTCTCCAACAAGCCGCCCGCCCCCCCCCCAGTGAAAAGCTATCACACTCAGTGAGCCCCCTCCCCTCTAAAGGCATGAAGTATTTTTGAACGGCCTTTGTAATGCTGTTGCCAAGATGTTTCTGTATCTATGGTAAGATGTAGATGGTAACGAAAGTGACTAAAGGATCATATAAGCAGTGAATTTAAGGTATACTATACTTGAAGTGTCCATTCACTACTTTCTGATTGACTGCTGCTACCCTGTGATAANAGCCCCCTCCCCTCTAAAGGCATGAAGTATTTTTGAACGGCCTTTGTAATGCTGTTGCCAAGATGTTTCTGTATCTATGGTAAGATGTAGATGGTAATGAAAGTGACTAAAAGATCATATAAGCAGTGAATTTAAGGTATACTATACTTGAAGTGTCCATTCACTACTTTCTGATTGACTGCTGCTACCCTGTGATAANAGTTTTTGCAGAATTCTGAATCGCTTTCTGATTCTTGTGGCGAGAAGCTTGCATCAGGTGTTGCTGGGAAAAGTCTTCTTGCGCAGTGCATGGCTTTTGCATTTGCTTTCTTTAAGTTCAAAACTGATGTGCTTGCGTTCTCTTCTTCATTTGTTAGCTTTCTCTTTATTGGCTTCATCTCTGCGTTCTCTGTTTCCTCCTTATTTCCATTCTCAGAGATGCTCTCATTCTTTGATCCTTTTCTATTGTTGCCATGTGCGACGTCTTTCCTAAATAAGATTTGCTGCAGTTTTGTAGGTGAAAATCTGATTGAGTCGTTGGCAGCATTCATTGGCCAAAGAGTGTAGTCATTCTTTGAAGAATCAGCAGGCTCCATTTCTTCGTACGGAAATCTCGATTCTTTTACAAGCAGTGATGCGTAGTCAGTTGGAGGTTGAAGTTTCTGAAAATCAGTTTCAGCACCTATCAAATATCGAATACCACCACAAAAATCATCAGCTTCATCGCGTAGCCAAGTATTGCAGTAAATTGGACACTGGATTCTGTGAAAATAGCTCTCAAGTAGGACTGGATCAATTACATGGTATGGGTCAGGAGCGTAGTGGTTTGCTGATTGTTTAGCAACGAAGCTCTTCCCCTCGTGTTCTCCATTGCAACCAGACGGTAATTGTCTGGGGTCACCGAACGAGTACGGCTTTCTACTGTCATTGTGACTTGAAAGCATGTTTGAATTTTCTTGTAAGTTGCTGCCGTATGTAACCAGATTTACTCTGTTTTTGTCGCGAATGGTGCTCGTGTGGTCAGCTTGATCTATCGTTTCACTCCGCTTGCAAGCGTTTCCGTCGTTGCTCTCCTATGGTGAAGAGTTTGAAAGTTTCTGAAGAGAGTTTGCAAAATTTATATCACCTTTAGCGCCACTTTACATCATTAACTTGAGCAAGTCAAAGAAACAGATGCGCTTATTATAGTGCGCTACAAAAGCTACTGGTATTCGACAATAGATCTACAATATAATACATGAGAATGGAAGCAGAAATAATGACGGCCGAGAGAGATACTATTGACACCTTATCGCCAACGATCGAAAACAATTTTTCTATTGCAGTTGCACTGGGACAACTAATCAATTGTTTTTGAAGGCCCACTCATGAAGAAAGCGTTAACAATAATTGTGTTTTCAGTAAAATAGATAATTTCACTGCCTTCTCAAATGTCTATTTCTTTATTCTTTCTTTGAAATTTTTCTCGCCTTTTTCTATACTTAAGAATTCATCTCACAGAGGGTTCTATGCACAGACACGTGCGAATGCTCATTCCACAACACTATTTTTCTCATTTCACAGCTGTAACTTTGTCCTTTAACTCATGTTGGGGATTCTTAGGACGATAGGCCATTTCCTTCAATGTAGATTCATGCAGCCGCAGTATCCTTGTATGCTATACACTGACAAACATCAAATGTAACAATACTTTGGGAGCTGTCATTTTAACTGCCGGCTGCGTGGGTGTAGGGATTTTTGAGACAAATGGAAAATTTTACGTACCCTATCCCTATATTCAATAATAGTTTAAACCCCATTCTGAAATGTTCTAAAGCTTGAGAATGCCAAAAACATAATCTGGATATAAAGAAAAACGGAAAAAATAAAGGAATCTAAAAAAAACAAAGAACATCCTCTAATTATTTCAAATAACTTTTTGCTCGCAAACAATTATTTAGAAAAAGTTAGTTTATTTACAAAATTTCTTTTAAAAAGTTAACATTTTGCACTAAGCATGTTAATACTTAATATATAAGGAATTTTTTTCAAAAACTTTGATACCCTGTCATAAATTGGCAAAACAATTTGATAGCCCAATGAAACGATAGAAACAAATTTGACATCCCATTCCTGTACCCAGCCTTTAAAATGACAGCTTCCTTAAATGGTTTGTGCTTTGATTCAAAGCACGAACCATTCAAGTATTCTTACACTTAACCTATCTGCATTAGCGTTATTTACAGAACTTCTAAACATCATTTGAAGATGCCCTCACCTCCCAAATAGATGTGGGCCCCTCTTATTAATTTGCTGGTTTTTTGCCGATCTCCCCGAGCCTATTTCATACTCCCCGCTTTTTAATTTTGAAAATGTTTGCCAACGTGTCCTCTTGCAATTCAATACTAAACGACAGTCAGCTTATGATGAAGCGTGTCGAAGCGCAATAGGAGGATAAAAGGGAAGAATCAGTGAAAGATGGCCTTGTAAAAGCAAACAATTTTTCTTTTGAGAACTGAACACAGTTTAATTCATTTTCTTCATGATTGCCAAAGCAATATTTGGCAACCAGCATATTTTTCTCATTTCAGGTTTTCCAAGCTCCCCGTCTATTCCAAATAGTTACGTTTCGCTAACTTCCCCTATTTATTCCATATTCCCCGTTTATTCTTTTAACAATTTCTTGCCGATCTCCTCGCGTATTTCAACCTCCCCGTCTATTTGGGATGTGGGAATGTGTTCACTACTGCCGCAGTATAAAACGCAGTTTTATAGGACAAGGACGGTGGGTCAAAAGTGGTCTTTTTCGGTTGAATGATTAGTAACATTTAGTTTGATGCATCAGCCAATGAATTGACAGTGACCTATGATTTTGCAGGTTCTTAGAGAAAAATGGGCCATTTATGTGCGCATTTTTTCTATGCATTTCTCTTGGGTACTTCGACATAATTCATCGTGGGGCACAACAGGTGAGGTAAAAAGAGTGTTATGTACGTTTTTTCCCAAGGGGTACTCCCTATCTTTCTATACGGGGAGTCCGTCTTATTATTTGCAGTCTGAGATTTTACAACAAAATCATATTTGCAGAGGCTGCGCAATGATTACGAAAGTGCTGGGGCCACATTAAAGTTAAATTAGTTTTTCGGGATTAGTCGATACAACCAATAGATTACAGATTTCCATGGCATTTTATGTATGAAGTATATGACTTGATTCTCAAACTATTTGAATTTTAGCGCATTTTCACAAGTTTTGGTACAATAGTAACACTGTCTGCTGTTGAGGAGTTAGAGGCAGGAATAGAATGAGAGTTAGGGGGCGAATCCCTCTTAAAATTTCTATGAATTACGTTCTTTAAATCTCATAAAACATCCTTTTTGATTTAGAAGTACGCCCTTTCTAGATCGGGAGCAGCACATTCACTCATTGATTTGAGAAGCTTCAATTTCTACAAAAGATAATATAGAGAAAAGAAAGCTAAAAAGAATTAAACCGGACATATGTTAATAGAAAGAGATTAAAAGGGTAAGAGGGTCAAGTCCCCTAGAAAATTGTTTATAATTACTCTCCTTAGATCTCAGAAAACCGTCCTTCTAATTTACGAGATGTGATTTTTCTAGATCAACAACACCACATTAAATCATTGATTTGAGAAGACTTAATTCTCTGTATAGATGCTGTACGGTTTCTTTCTTATAAGAAAGTGGTGCCGAAGGAGTACGTGCTCGACTACTCAAAAAGTTAGGAAAGTTTAATACTTCATTACTGAGACGTGGTATTCAAGTTGATAAGCTCAAATGCGTTCTAGCTTTTCAAAATTCCAACTAACCAGGTATGAAATGATATTCGTTTCATTTGGGCTCTTCTTTTAACAGTCTATCTTCTACTACTAAGATCGACAAATATGTTGGGTGTAAAAACAACTTTTCACTTTCCACAAACATGCCTGCACAAAATATCGAAGCTTGAAAACCGTCTGCTAAGAGAGTCATACGAAGATCCTGGTGTTGAAAGCGTGAAAAAGCCAAGAAAGTTTCACTAAGTGGCTAAATACAGACCTAAGCACGAATCTAAACTACTACAGTTTCCTTTTCTGTATTGTTTGCACTCGCTGTAGAATGATCGTTTTCACTTTGGATACTGGGAAACTTGTGTTGCTTTAGCATACTATTGTTAAGCTCCCGAAATACTAATTTCAGACAGATAGTTGATGATTCACACCAATAGTCTTCTTGCCTCTCTACTACACAAATTACATCCTCCATTCGTCTGCATTTATTTCTAATGGTAAACTACTTATTCTACGTTGCTGTTACCTCTACAAATAATGCATAGCCTACGAGTCAATATTATTCAAGATATACATCCTGCATGCTAAAAATTTTATCCCTTTGAAAAAGTGGGGGCCATGCCCCCGGCCCCCTACTGCGCGGCCCCTGATTTGGGGTCTCTGAGTTACAGCTTAAGAAAATTTCAATATCTGGGGTCTGAGAATTGCAGCTTAAGAGAAATTCAATGTTTTTGTTCTGAGAACTGAAATAAAATT
Organism: Cassiopea xamachana; assembly: GCA_900291935.2. Classification (NCBI taxonomy): domain Eukaryota; kingdom Metazoa; phylum Cnidaria; class Scyphozoa; order Rhizostomeae; family Cassiopeidae; genus Cassiopea; species Cassiopea xamachana. Next base: position 16,041,492 of record OLMO02000001.1, on the reverse strand, counting down.
TGTAAAAGAAACCAAATTCTAAGTTTTAATGCTATAAATATAATTATAGCGACATTATCGCAAATGGTGAATCATTCAACGGCATTTTAGGAAAGTGATAGTCTACAATATGTAACAATGTGTAGGATCTCAAAATGTTGTGACTCAACATTTGTGGTCCGCAAAACTGTTACTCAATATTTGGGGGTCAACAATAATTTGCTGGCATGAACCCCCTCGTATAGAAAAGTATGGAGTACCCCTTGGGTTCTTTTACAAGAAAGCCATTTTTTTGCCTGAGCCTCAATTTCCTTGACTTTCTCAGAAATTGAGCCCTAGATTTTTACAATGGGCTACCTTCTTTCTTAATCATGTGCACTCGAATTTAAATTTTATTTTTACATTTTCAATGTAATAGTTATGTAATATAGATTTGTGGTAAAGCAAAAAACTAAACTTTAGAAACTGAGTTTTCGATTTTTTTAAGGTTTTCCCAAGATTTTGGCCTTTTGAGCCTTTTCAAAGGCAATTTTCCCATAAGCTTTTTCGTATAAAAAAGCTTGTATGCTACTTCTATATGGCCAATAAAGATTACTGCATACTTTATTTCATTCACAATTGCAATCAACATCAAAGTTATTTCTATATCGCTCCAGCCACCGATATCCAATGTTGCACTGATTTTATCAATGGCATTCAAGCACTGCAGCTGTCAGTGTAGAAGTCTCTAGAATGGTTTGTTTTGTTGGGATGCACGTGGGACTGCAGCACTAGTCATAAACGGCATACTGGTTGCCCATAATGAGGGTGATCAATTGCGCCCCACTTTCAAAGAGTAAAATCATAAGAAACCACACGCTTGAAAGTCTCGAAATCAAAAGAGAATAATTTGAATGTGGGCCATTCCTTGTCAAGTGTACCAATGAGGGAACATAAGCCATCACAGATTTTGATATAACTCTCCTAGATTGAAAGTTTTCAAGGTGTTAGTTTATCCGGAAAATTTCAGTTCAAAAGACAATTAGCTTCAAAAGTTACGGTACCACAAAGGCAGCATGGTTGATGAAAAATTACATTTTATGACGCAGAGGCATCTTGGATGCATTTTTGGGTCATCATAACTTTTTTTGACTTCACTGTCCATTTTGAAAATGTCTGTTACTTCTGTTAGTGAATATCTTCAAGTTAGAGCAGATTTGATTTTCTTATAATTTTCTCATTTCTCATAATGGCGCGCTGAAAAGGGAAATAAATTCGCCTATATAGTAAAAACCTTCCTATATGCCGCGTCTTTAACTAATATTTACTATAACAATTCCTTTCAATGCAATAACTCGTTAATGCTAAGCTAGCAAACTTTTCGAGATTTCTTGACAAGGTCGATACATAACTGTTGAAGCTTCTAAGATTGATAGTAGCTAACATGCTTTGAGAAAAATTGAACTTGTCAAGAAAAGAAAAAGAGTTGGGTATGAAAGACGTGAACTACACACCCTTTTATAAGAAACCTAGCCCAAAACTAACCCATTTTGGCCAGTTTATTTCAGTAATAGCTAGGAGAATTTTAAGAAAATCTCAGGCTCAATTTCGGGAAAAGTTAAATACATCGAGGCTCATGCAAAATAAAGGTTTTCTTATAAAAACAAACGTGCAGTCTAGAAACGAAACATCAAATGATATGAACTGTTTTTCGACTCTACAATAATCTTCCTAAATATTAGGAGCATATGTAAAAATGTTTGCGGTGAGGATATGACTGTGCTTCATATGGCTCTCTGGGTGACTAATTTAACATTTCCAAGGTTTGGCATCATTGTTTATATTTTGAGAAACGTAATGTTTGTTATAATGTTGAAAGATACCGTATTAGCTTACCTTTGATCTTTTTTCTCCAAGTGGTATCATTTTTCTCTCCTGGCATTCTGGCACTGACATTGCAGATGTTGGCATGAAATCATAATACCCTTCATTCTTTCTCTGTTTTGCTCCATTGCTATCTTTGCAGTGGCTCCATTTCTCATGACAAAAATCAACTGGGCATTCGAAATCCGAGCAGATTTCTTTGTGACTCTTGCACAAAGAAAGTAGAAATTGTTTTGTAGTACATTGCGCTTTTTTGGGGCACTGTGACGAGTGTTGGAGGATTCTTTTCATCTTGGCGCATCTTTTCCCCATTTGACAAGAGTCTAGCTCACATATACGTGCATGCGAGAGAATGACGAATGCAAGTTGCATCAGATTTGCGTGCCTTGTTTTCAGTTCCATCCATTCTTCAAGGATTTTCAACTTTACTTTGTCACAATTAGGTACGGTGCATGATGTATCAAGTCGAACTTTGCATACTTTTGAATGCTAGGTGAAGAAAATAAGTATATATGAGTTTGATGTTAGGAGTACTACCGGTTTCCATTCTCTGTTGAAAGCTTTAACATTATTCTGCATGAGAGCTCCATTGCAATGGAGATTTGTCACTATTAACTTCCAGGACCAGGGTGGAAGGGATTTCAATAGGGCAAGAAAATTCTTTTAGTGAAAATTTTTGATCATAAAGCCAAGAATATAGTCACTCTTGGAACATCAAATCTATCTTACCTCGTAGAAAACCATGGTTGTAGAAGATAAGGTAGCATGTAGAGTAACATTTCTTCAGCAAAAACTACGAAGTTTATATATTCTGGGGTTGGAGATTAATTTTCCTTCCTCTCCCTGCCCTGGGCATCAGCAACGATCATTCCCTTACTTACTGCTTTTCGCCTATTGCAAGGTACACGCTATCATTGTGACTTTCGGCATCCCAAATTTAATGTTTATGTCTCATTAATATATATTTTTCACAACAAACAAGACCAACTTATCATATGGTCGTGTGTAGCGTTATAAATAAGCCGCCCTATCATTCATGCATGTTATGTTTCAGTTCCATCCATTCTTCCGCTGTGCTACACTGCTTTGTTAAATTTGGTTGTGTGCTTTATGTGCTTAAATTTATGTGCTTTTTTGCATTTCAACAGATCTACTAGGTTCCATTTGTTATATTTCTTGAAGCTATTATCAGGGCCGCAAAGAGAATCTAGAGGCCCTGGGGCAAACGAGAAAGAAGAGGCCCCCCAGACCTTGAAGCATTGGGTGCTGTGAGGCCCCCTGGACCTTGATACCCTGGGAAAATTTGCCTCCTTCCCCCTTCTCGGCGGCCCTGGCTATTATCCAATATTTCTTGATGAAAATGCTTTGGGCAAACTAGGTTTGTAACTTAGGAATTCTTACTTGACAAACCATGGCATCTTGTGCGAAGCATATCGAACACCCTCCAGTACTGTTTTTGCTGCATAAATTATAGTGCATAAAAAACTGCTTTAGGGTGTGGCAGTTCTCTTTTCGGCAATTCCCATCAGTGCAGAAAGCTGCATGCTCAAGTGTCATATGCATTGGATTGTCAGAACTAATATCAGCATTCCCACAATGATCCATACCTTCACCTGAGCTTTTTATCAAGATGTAGTGTGTGCCTTCATTCCCAGCTGTGCTAACAAATTTCTCTTTTGTATGGCTTCCATTTTTATTTTTCCCATCAAAATTCGGAAGCAATGAACTATCGCTATTTATGTAAAGACCAGACATTTCCGGCGTAGCGCCTACTGGATTCATTTTTGACTGCATAAGTTCATTTTCATAGCTTCTTTGTGACGATACTGTATCTGCAAATAGAATAAACAGATATCAAATGCTGTTGCATTTAGCAAAAGTATAATTTCAATCAATGAGCTAGAACCTTAGGCATTCAAAGAAAAACCTTTTACAGAATAATTGGTAATTTTTCGAATATCTGGTAACGAAAAAGTCCCTGATGTCAAGCTCTTTCGAAAAGCTTGCTTTATAGCTAAATTTGCGTAGAGATCTCCTTTTCATCCATGACAGTGGTCCCCAATC